>CM069909.1:78712263-78967763 GCA_036172215.1 Camellia granthamiana | reverse complement strand
TGCACCAAAGGGCGCTCCGAATCCGGAGACTTATTCTGGCCAATCGTGACATCCACGAAGGGCGCTCCGAATCCGGAGGCTTATTCGGCCCTAAGGTGTCGTGCACCAAAGGGCGCTCCGAATCCGGAGACTTAGTCGGCCCTAAGGTGTCATGCACCAAAGGGCGCTCCGAATTCGGAGGATTATTTGGCCCTAAGGTGTCGTGCACCAAAGGGCGCTCCGAATCCGGAGACTTATTCGGCCCTAAGGTGTCCTGCACCAAAGGGCGCTTCGAATCCGGAGACTTATTCTGGCCAATCGTGACATCCACGAAGGGCGCTCCGAATCCGGAGGTTTCTTCGGCCCTAAGGTGTCGTGCACCAAAGGGCGCTCCGAATCCAGAGACTTATTCGGCCCTAAGGTGTCGTGCACCAAAGGGCGCTCCGAATCCGGAGACTTATTCGGCCCTAAGGTGTCATGCACCAAAGGGCGCTCCGAATCCGGAGACTTATTCTGGCCAATCGTGACATCCACGAAGGGCGCTCCGAATCCGGAGGCTTATTCGGCCCAAGAGGCTTGAGGGAGAGTTTGCCAAAGAAAATCAATTTTGATTAAAACGTGGTACCAGTACAAGCATCAGATCCCACAAGTCGGGTCCGTAAATGGATCTTCATAAAGTTTACGTTCGCGTGGATTGTGGTGAGCCACGGATCTCTTCAATGCCATGGTCTGTCGGGAAGCGCATAAGCTGATGGTAGGTGCTTGGGACAGCCTTAATGACATGCAACCAGGGGACGCCCCATGATGACAGTATACGGCGATGGAAGCTTCACAACCAAGAATTCCACGTCAACCGTTTTTGAGCCCGCTCGAACAGGTAACACGACCCTCCCCAACGGGTATTCTGGATTTGTGTTGAAGCCGAACAGTGGCTGAGACGACGGTGGTAGGTCCGACTCGTTGAGGCCGAGTTCAACAAAAGTTTTGTAATACAAGATTTCCAAAGTGCTTCCTGGGTCTATGAGAATGCGTTCAACGCTGAACCGACGTATGCGTAATTTGACGACCAAAGGATCGACGTGGCTGGCCACTGCTTCGACGAGGTCGGCGTCATTGAACTTAATTGTGGGGGCTTCTCTAGGCCTGCCGGTTGACATGTTACATGTTTGGGGAGCTGGGTGCGATTGAATCGTATGCACGGTCGGGGGTGCCGGCAGACCGTAGATTATGTGGATCACACCAAGCGGCGGTGAATCCTGTCTCAAGGCTAATGCTTTGGTTGGCCTTCCCTTGCTCACGTATTGCTGCAGTCGACCATCTTGCACCAGTTCCTCCAGATGGTCCTTCAGCGCATAACAGCTCTCGGTTTCGTGGCCGTGATCTTTGTGGTATTCGCATCGTCTGTCTCTCCTCCGTGTGTCGGGAGGTCCCACCATCTTCGACGGCCACTTGAAAAATGGAAGGTGCTGGACTTTGGTCATTATGGCCGCGATCGGCTCTGTCAACTCTGTATACTTCTTGTCGGTTCGCCTTGGGTATCTGCTGTCGACTTGTAGTTGTTCGTTCGTTCGGTGGGAGCACTGATCGCTTGATCGGCGGGATTCCCGCCTTTTGTCTCGCTTGGTTCGTTGCCGGGGCTCAGGGCTTGGTGGCGGCACGGAGCTTATTGGTCGAGCAATTTCGGGGAGGGCCGTTTTGCTGGAGATTTGTCCGGCTTTTATCCTCAGGGCATCATCTTCGACTTTGCAATATTCTTCAACTTTCTTCATCAGCGCCCAGACTGTTTTGGGGGGCCTTCTGGTTAGGGAACTGCGCAGAGCACTGTCAGGATGTAAGCCCATTTTGAAGGCGGGGATGGCCATGGAGTCGTTGCAAGCGTCGTCAACAAGGTTGAAGCATTCCCCATATCGTGCCGAGTATGCTCTGAGCGTCTCTCCCGACTGGATCTGCATAGCCCAGAGGGAGTCGGCCCTGTTTCGGTTGTACCTCATTGGTGATGAACCTGGCCCTGAAGGATTTCTGCAGTTGGCGGAAGCTTTTAATCGAAGCTGGCTCCAACTTGTAATACCACCTGACGGCTAGTGGACCTAGGCTGCTAGGGAATATTCGGCACATGAGGGCTTCATTGTCTGCGTGAAGCGTCATGGCCTGTTTGTAATGACGGATATGATCAGTGGGGTCTGATTTTCTGTCGTAAAGAGTGAATAATGGAGCTTTGAATTTCTTGGGCAGGGACGCCCTTGCGATCCGTCGCACGAAAGGATCGTGCTGGTCTTCCTCGTTTGAGCTGCTTCTCCTGCGCTTGATCCTTGTTCGCAGGTCCTTGTCGGAGGAGCTGGAGGTTTCGGATCGTCCCCTTGCGTCGAGCTCCGTGGATAATGAGTTGGAGTTGCTATCGGCATCCTTTGGTCGAGCCCGAGGTCTTTGCCCGTCTGCCCTCGGAGGTCGCTCTGGTTCCTGGCCCATGGCCTCTCTAGATTTTGCTACCTCCAGGGCCAACTCTTGACGGAGTCGTTCGTTCTCAGCGATCATGTTCTCGAGCCTTTGTTCGTTCTGCTTTGCTTGTTCCATGATAGCCTGCATTGTTTCTTGTGCTGAAGTTGTTGGCGAATCAAAGTTCAAGGCGCGTCGTGCCGCGATAGTTTCTTTTCCGAGCATATTAGCTGGGGTGAGGTCGTCTTGCTGTGTGATCTCATCGGTGGCTATCGGAGGATCTTCGGTCACGCCTTCCATGGATGTATTTGAGTATTCCCACAGACGGCGCCAATTGTGGGGAAGTGGTTTTGGAAATACTCCTCAGATCCTGGAAGACGCCAATGATCCTCAGTTAGTCACCTGCAAAGATACAAACACTCCGGACGGGGGTGCCGGAATTAGCACTCCGACGGACAAGTTAGTTCCTGTACTCAAGAAAGCTTGTTCACTTCAGTTTTTAGAAGTGATTCTTACATACCTCTCCTAGTTCATTGCCATTATATTTATACTCGTTTTTTCTGATCCTCGGGGCCAGGGCCTACTTTTTCAATCATTATCTTTTCCAATATTCGGCTCCAGGGATCCTCCCCTATTCAGCCTATTTATCCTATTCGGCCCCTTATCCTCGCGAGATATCTGCCGGCTAGCGTCGATCTTCTGATATGTGCCTCCCCTATCTTCGCCAATTATTCGGCTACCACAATTATTATAGGCAAATTCTATCAACGGTAGATGGGTTTCCCAACTTCCTTGAAAATCTAGACACACATGCGGAGCATATCTTCCAGGGTTTGTATTGTTCTCTCAGATTGACCGTCAGTTTGAGGGTGAAAAGCTGTACTGAACTTAAGTTCTGTACCCATAGCTTTCTGCAGACTCTGCCAAAATCTCGAAACAAACTTGGGGTCTCTATCTGACACAATGGAAACGGGAATACCGTGAAGCCTTACAATTTCATTCATATAAAGCACTGCGAGCTTATCTGCATTATATTGAGTCTTTACTGGTAAGAAGTGAGCAGACTTCGTTAATCGGTCGACAATGACCCATATCGAATTCATGCCTCGGGGAGTCCGTGGTAACCCCACAACAAAGTCCATTGTCAAATGTTCCCATTTCCACTCCGGGATGGGAAGAGGTTGCAACAAACCGGCAGGTCTTTGATGTTCCGCTTTTACTTGTTGGCATTGCAAACACTTAGAGATAAACTCCGCGATTTCCCTCTTCATACTTGGCCACCAAAAGTTTTGCTTCAAATCTCGGTACATTTTAGTACTTCCTGGATGCATTGAAAATCTTGAGACATGCGCTTCTTCCATTAATTTCTGTTTAAGTTCTAACACATTAAGGACACATATTCTGTTTTGAAACTTAAGCACTGAATCCATTAAACTGAACCCCGGTTTTGGTTTTGATTCTAACTCGTCACATATCTTCCTTAACGTGTCATCCTCCATTTGATGCAATTTGATCTCTTCAAGTAGGGTTGGCTGGGCCATTATTGCCGCCATTATAACCTCCTGGCCACGTATCACACACTCTACATTCAATTTATCTAGTTCAAGTACCAATTCCTTTTGTTCCGTAAATAAATACGCCAAATCTCCCTTATTTTTCCGGCTAAGTGCATCCGCGACCGTGTTAGCTTTACCAGGATGGTAATGGATCTGCAAATCATAATCTTTAAGCAACTCTAACCACCGCCGCTGTCGCATATTCAACTCCTTCTGGGTAAAAAGATATTTGAGACTTTTGTGGTCGGTGTAGACTTCACAGGCTGTGCCATAGAGATAGTGTCGCCATATCTTCAAGGCGAAAACTACTGCTGCTAGCTCCAGGTCGTGTGTGGGATAATTTTTCTCATGAAGTTTTAATTGTCGAGAGGCATATGCAATAACCCTTCCATTCTGCATAAGTACACAACCAAGCCCTTTATGCGAGGCATCACTGTAAATTACAAACCCTTCGGTATCAGATGGTAAGGCCAAAACTGGTGCTGTAGTCAACCTTGTTTTCAAATCTTGGAAAGCAGATTCCTGTTCTTCTGACCATTCAAATGCAACTCCTTTCCGAGTCAATTGTGTAAGTGGCACAGTGATCTTGGAGAAATTTTGAACGAACCGCCTGTAATAGCCAGCTAATCCCATGAAGCTACGCACCTCGGCGACATTGGTAGGAGTTGGCCAATTCACAATCGCCTCAATTTTATGCAGATCAATAGAGATTCCTTCTTTTGTCACCACATGCCCCAGAAATGTCACCTCTTGTAGCCAGAATTCACATTTCTTTAGCTTTGTATATAATTTCTTCTCCCGGAGTGTTTGAAGGATTAGGCGAAGATGATCCTCGTGAGCCTCTGCACTCTCTGAATATATAAGAATATCATCGATAAAGACCACCACAAACTCGTCCAAATAAGGCTTAAATACACGATTCATTAGATCCATAAATGCTGCAGGTGCGTTAGTAACTCCAAAGGGCATAACTAGAAATTCGTAATGACCGTATCGGGTTCGAAAAGCTGTCTTCTCCACATCGTCAGCTTTAACCTTCAATTGATGGTATCCCGACCGCAGATTGATTTTCGAGAAAACTTGTGCCCCTCGTAGTTGGTCAAATAAATCATCAATCCGTGGTAAGGGGTACTTGTTTTTGATTGTCACCTTATTGAGTTCTCTATAGTCAATACATAACCGAAGTGTTCCGTCCTTCTTTTTCACAAATAAGACTGGCGCACCCCAAGGAGATACACTCGGTCGGATGAATCCCTTATCGAGCAAATCTTGTAATTGAATCTTCAACTCTTTCATTTCAGCTGGGGCCATCCTATACGGTGTCTTAGAGATAGGTTGAGTTCCCGGCACCACCTCAATCACAAATTCAATTTCACGGTCTATCAATTGCCCTGGCAATTCTTCGGGAAAAACATCTGGAAATTCACGAACCACTGGAATTACATCAATACCCCCTTTTATCATCGGTTCCTCCAAAATACTACATAAATACCCCTGACACCCTTTCTGCATTAATTTACTAGCCTTCACAGCAGAAATCAAATAAGGTGGGGAAGCTACTTCCTGCCCCTGAACAATAGCCTCTGGTTGCCCCGGAGGATGGAAATTGATTTGCTTCGTCAAACAGTTTATAGTTGCACCATATTCATTTAGCCAATCCATTCCCAGAATAACATCAAAAGAGGTCATATCGAGAGGTATTAGGTTAGCATACACTCGAATATCCCCAATTAGGAGTTCACAAGCAACATATACAGAAGTGCAGTTCATAGATTTCCCCAAGGGTGAGGTTACACACAATATATAAGACAAGTTTTCTTCGGTTTTTCCCAAATTAGAAGCAAATAGTTTCGACACAAAAGAGTGGGTGGAGCCAGAATCAAATAATACATGAGCAGAATGACCATAAACAATAAATGTACCTGACACCACTGTTGCCGCATTCTGTACATCACCTGGGACCAATGCAAACACCCTTCCTTGCCTTGCGGTATCTTTATTATTAGTAGGTTTAGCTGCTGTCTTTGCGTTGGGGGTTGGTGTAGACCCCGCAGAATTGGTAGCAGGTATGTTGCCCTTTTGTTGAGCCCATTGTGGGCAATTCCTTACCTGATGACCCGTTTTGCCACACTTAAAACAAGCCCCGGTCTTCCAGTGGCAAGTCCCTCGGTGCTGCCTTCCACAATCTGGGCATACAGGAGTGGCATTTTGAGTATAGGTGGTGGTGCTAGAGTTTCCGGAGTTGTGCTTCTTATTGGGTGGAGTCACTGATCCCTTTGACCACTGATTGTTCTGCCTTTTCCCTTTCCATTCGGAAATCCGATTCTGAGCAGCAAGATTTCCTTCTGCTATAACAGCCCTTTCTAACACATCAACATAAGTAGGTAGCTTCAACATATTGACCCTGTCTTGGATGGCACCCCGTAACCCTCCTTCGAATTTCCGTGCCTTCTTGTAATCCGTATCCACCATATGCGGCGCAAATCGAACTAGTTCTGTAAATTGAGCTTCGTATTCTGCAACAGTCTTGCTTCCTTGTCTAAGAGTTTCAAATTCCGTCACCTTCTTATCTCGCATGCTTTGAGGAAAGTATTTGTCATAGAACAATTCTAGAAATCTATCCCATACTAATCCGGGGTGTACAGTCCTTGTGAGCATCCACCATCTCCGCGCCTCATCCTCAAGAGTGAAAGCAGCCAATTGCACTTTTTGAGCTTCTGTACAAGGAAACACTTCAAATAGTTTCTCAATCCCCAGCACCCATGCCTCAGCTTTCATTGGTTCTATGCCTCCTTTGAAGACTGGCGGTTTCATCTTTTTAAACTCTTTAGTAAGGGTGATGGTTCGGTCTTCAGCATGAAAATCTGGTACTGCCAGTGGAGGTACCGGTGGTGGTGGCGGTTGTTCTGGTGGCTGTTGCTGCTGTTGTGGTTGTTGTTGCTGCCGTAGGGTCTCCGCCATTTCCATAATCATTCTCTCCATCCTATCCAACCGTGCAGAAGTAGCATCTTCAGCATCGTCTGTCCTTGTTCTCACCATTTCCTACACAACAAACAATTATATACAGGAAACATGATTCAAAATTGTTAGCATTATCAGAGTATACGTAACGTTGCCCTCGCTCTTTCATATACTTTCAGGATGTCATGCAAAATGCCTAAAGCTTTTCTAGACACCCTAAGCTCAATGGACCCGTGTGTGAGATAGCAACTCGTGCTCTGATACCACTTGTCACACCCCCAACTTGCCCCTGGAAGTTTGGGCGTGACCCATGCAGAAAAGGACACTTAACCTGCTATATATTTAGAAAGTAGGGGCCTAAACGGAAGCAGTAACAACAAGTAATACATAATAAGAAAATATGACATCCATTGAGCGACTAAACCACGCCAGGATCACAGACATCACATAAGATGAATAAACCAAAAAGATGAACCAAAGGAGATACACTTTTGAGAGCTAATAATACACATACACAGATCCAGCTCCAAGGTTGGGCGCATAACAAAATATTATGTACATAACAGTCTAGGCCAAAAGCTAGAGCATAAACAATAGTCTAGCAATTCCACAAAAGTACAGTTTCGACCCAAAGCTTGGCTGTGCTTAGACTGACAAAAGTGTGACAGTGCCGAGTTAAGATCGACCTCCTGGTTGGTTACCTACAGGAACAGACATAACATAGGATGAGCCAAGCTCAGTGAATAATAGTACTTACATGCATGTAAAACAAAGATGATACAATAACCATGTAGTTAGTCTGCTTCTGTATAACTTTTAGGACAACTTGCTGATTCACAATTTCGTAATTTGGCCCTTGGCCTGAGGAGTTCACATATTCACAAAAACCATTGGGTTTTGTAATTTCACAACTTGTAGCAATGGCCTTCGGCCCCTTTATTCACAATTCACAAGTTCACACATTCATATTTCACATATCGTCCCTTGGCCTCATAACTTCTTAGTTCACAATTGGCTCTTGGCCACATAGGTTCACAACTTCACAATTCCTTAGATGCGTTCCATAAATCACAAGATTTCACACAAAGCGTACATGGCTTCACAACCACTTTCAATGTTTCCATAGTTTCATAATATTTCTCATATAACACATAACTTCATGCAAACATGATTCTGACAATAAGGATCATAACGTCAATAATAATAATTATTAACGGGTAGAGGTACATTGAAGTACTATTACTCACAGCGTTGTGATGGCGTGCTGGTTTCTTCCGGAGTGTGCCCTGCACACAATCATAACTTATAAATTAGTTTGCTTTCTTCATAAATCGTTGGGGAATCATTTCCTACATCATTACACTCCACATGAATTGATGACCAACTTAAAATCATCAGAAACATATTCTAAAACTATCAGGGAATCAAGCACGCAAAACTGAACAAGCATATTTTCTTTCTGAAAATTAGTCCTCCGCTCGAGCGCTACTTTGGCCGCTCGAGCGGACTGTAAAATGTGCAAAACTGCTGGGAGGTGGTTTTTCCCGCTCGAGCGGGCTTTCCTCCGCTCGAGCGGACCACGCGAATTCTGAAATTCTGAACTTTGAATTTAGCAACTTCATCCCATTTCTCATACAATTCCAAATGAATCTAAGACCATATTTCAATTCAACATCCCTATAATATGGATTCTACCTTGAACATGACCAATTAAACAAGATTAAGAACTTAAACAAGCCATCTCTCTCTCACATTTCACTTTTGGATTCAAGTTCTTCATGTTCTTGAACCATGGCACATGATATATACATAAATTCATGAAGTGATGGTATAAAACCAAGGATTGAAGTATAATTTCATATAACACCCAAATTAAGTGTCAAAATAACCAATTGATGAAAAACCCTCATAATTCAAACATAAATCATACATGAATCAAACAAAAACATGAATTACAACTCTAAGTTGCCATAACAAGGAGATCTTGGGCTTACCTTGAATTTAATCCCAAACTTCTAACAATTTTGCCCAAATTTCTTGTTGAATCACTTCTCCCCCAATTCTCTTCTCCCTTCTCTCTTATTTCCTCTCCAAAATGATAGTCACGTTTTTGATCTTAAGTCCAAAACAAGGCTTAGAGATATATATGCAATATAAGAGCATATAAGACGAAAATCAATCGCTTTATGATGCCAAAATTGAAATTTCGTAAACATGCTTAATATTACTTAAAAATTATGCTGATCACAAATATATAATCACTTTCAGATAATTAAACCGTTAAGGCTTCCAATTTCTGTTTTAATGCTCTAATAGTAACAGATACTTTTCTTGCCTAACAGATAATGTTCAATTCTTAAGGCATCAACTCATAAGACACATATATATATAACTTAAATTTTCATGCAGTTCCACATTAAACATTTGAAAGCACTGAATAAAAATTAAAATATAGCAAAGTCACATACGAGGGTCGGGTTATTACACTCTCCCCCCCTTAAATAAGTTTGGTCCCTCAAACTTGCTTTTACCTCATAACAGGAACAGATGCGGATACTGGTTTTGCATGTCCTCTTCTTTTTCCCAAGTAGCCTCGGTGCCATAATGTTCTTGCCACTCTACCTTTACCATTGGAATTTCTCGATTGCGTAACTGTTTCACTTGTCGATCTAAAATTTGAATCGGTTTTGCCTCGTAAGTTAACTTGTCATCCAACACAATTTGGTGACAGTCTATAACATGAGACGGATCCGGAAGGTACCCTCGAAGCATCGAAACATGGAACACGTTATGCACTTGGCTCATGTTCGGTGGAAAGGCCACTCGATAAGCTACTGGGCCTACTCTTTCCAAAATTTGAAAGGGACCAACAAATCGGGGTATTAACTTCCCCCTTTTTCCGAATCTTGGGTGTCCTTTTAGCGGAGTGACTTTCACAAATACATGACTATTCACTTCGAATTCCAAGTCTCTTCGTCGGTTATCTGCATAACTTTTCTGCCTACTTTGAGCAGTTTTCAATCTTTCTCGAATCCCTTTAACCTTTTCAGTCGTCAATTGAATAATTTCAGGCCCTAACAAGGACCTATCTCCAACTTCGGCCCAACATACGGGAGAACGACATGGTCTTCCATACAGAGCCTCATAGGGGGCCATCTCGATGCTCGAATGGTAACTATTATTGTGGGGAAGTGGTTTTGGAAATACTCCTCAGATCCTGGAAGACGCCAATGATCCTCAGTTAGTCACCTGCAAAGATACAAACACTCCGGACGGGGGTGCCGGAATTAGCACTCCGACGGACAAGTTAGTTCCTGTACTCAAGAAAGCTTGTTCACTCAGTTTTTAGAAGTGATTCTTACATACCTCTCCTAGTTCATTGCCATTATATTTATACTCGTTTTTTCTGATCCTCGGGGCCAGGGCCTACTTTTTCAATCATTATCTTTTCCAATATTCGGCTCCAGGGATCCTCCCCTATTCGGCCTATTTATCCTATTCGGCCCCTTATCCTCGCGAGATATCTGCCGGCTAGCGTCGATCTTCTGATATGTGCCTCCCCTATCTTCGGCAATTATTCGGCTACCACAATTGCCCTCCGAACTCCCTATTGACGGCAGTTGATCGGCGTGTTTGGTTCAAAATTTGAGAAGTTTAGCGTCAGGCGGCTTCGCGTGCCCCAATATGTCAGGAGGCGCATGCCCTTTTGCTTATCATTACGCTTTCCCGCTCTATTCATGTGTAACTCAGCATTTATTGCGATTTGAAACTTTGGTCCTTTCGAATTCTCATTTCGTCGATTTTCTGAGACTTTTGGATCGCCAGTGCATATCCCTCCGTGACTCGCGTTTTCTACGACTTTCTTCCCGTCTTCCCTTGTCTCATCTGCTTTTCGTAAGTCTCCTTCTCCCTTTTTCGTAATCCTATTTTCTGTTTGCTATTTTAGCTTCGGCGAATATTTAGTTCTTTGCTAAGATGGCCAAACATTTGAAAGACCTCCTTTCTGAGGATCGTATTTCCGGTTTCCGGCAACATTTTTCTATTCCTGACGACGTCCATTTATACCTTGTAATGGACAACGCTCTCGACATGGAGAGGGAAGATCAAAACACGATCGTATTCCCCCTTTTGTCCATTGCGGAGGGCGGGGTTCGTTTCCCCCTACACCCACTTCTTAGGGCCATTCTCCGCTATTGGGGTTTGATTCCTTCTCAACCCAATGTAAATTTCTTTCGAATCATCATGGGGGTTGTAGAGTTGAATCGACGCCTTAGAATTAACCTTGGGATTCCGGCCATTCAGCATTGTTATGCCTTAGCCAAATCCTTCGGTCGGCTAGGGCGATATTTTCTCAGGGCCAAAGATACTGACCATCACTTGGTGACTATGCTTGCCAGTTCCGGTAAGCGAGTTGACGACGTGATGGTCAACGTCCGAGGTAATTGGGAGTTCGCTGAAGGGGAGGATCGCCTGGACCCTATTCCCAGACATAAGGGTGACCCAGTTTGCCACACAATGTTTTATGTTTGTTGGTCTATTTCTTATTCGGCTCTTTTCCCTAAATTGCTTTTTATCCTCTGCAGGTAATAGGTTGAAGAAAATTCTGACTTCGGTTGACAACGTAGTTCTTGGGGAAATCAAGACTGCACCCACATATTTCGGCCGCCCAAACGTACAAAAGCAAGGGAGAGCCGCCCATATTCTCCTTCGGTATGAACCCACTTACACTACTTTCTCGGCTACAGACAATATTCCGATTCCATCCGGCAATCAACAGCTCTCGGCCCTTATCTTCCCCAGCTTCAAAAACCTTAGGCAGATCGGTCTCGTAGCTTCTGATTCGGGGGAAGACGCCGAGCCGGTTGTAGAGGTGGTTGCCGATTCGGTTGGGGAGTCCACTGAGGGGCTTGTAGAAGGCGAGGCCGTACGCTCGGCATTTGAGGCCGCCGAGCCATCCGCCTTAGGACGAGCAGATTTCTCTTCTGTGGATATTTTTGCCAATTTGGGGGATCTACCCGGCGATTTTTTTGAGGGTATGGCGAAGGAAAGCCTAACGCAGATGGCGCGTAGAAGAAATACTGAGCGGATAGTCGCCCGAAAGAAGGCTGAATGCGCCGAATCAGATCCCAGCTTGATCAAGCCCTTCGTACCCGTTTCTGAGGGGACGGTTGAGGTTGCTGTGTCTGACACGGGAAAAGAGGGCGGAGAACAGGCCGATGGGGAACGGCTGATTCCGGAGCAAGGCCAAAAGCGTGGTGCCAGGGGAGAAGCGAGTTCAGAAGTTGGCCTTGGTAGCAAACGGCCTCGGCTTGAAGAATCGGACGTGGTCGCTCCGTTCGTTATTCAGCCAAAGATCAGGGATGTGCCGATTTTATCCGATGCTTCGGCCATTGAGGATCCAGCCGTGGCTCTGAGCCTGGCGGCTTCAGTTTCTCTGCCGGCTGACAAGAAAGCTTTCGGTGCCGTGCCTGATATTATGGCCGTTGCCCTAACTGCTCAATCGGCACTCCTGGTAGGTCACCTTTATTTCGCTCTTGTTTGTTAAAGGCGTCTGATCATACCGAATTGTTTTGCAGATGATTGGGAGGATCGGCGACTTGGGTCGCCGCCGGCGTGATGCTCTCGGGAGAATTGACAATTTGCAAACAGAGGTGCAGGGTCAGAAAAGTAGGGCCGAGTTCGAAATTATGAGAGCTGAAATGGAGAGTGCGCGAGCCGAAGCGGAGAAAGAGAGGGTTTGTGTCGCCGAACAGCTTCGTGTTGATGCTGAGGATAGGGCAAATGCGAGCGAGGAGTCGCTCAAACTTTGCAAGAAAGCACTTGCTGAAGCGGAAGCTCAGTTAGAGGAGCTTAAGGCGGCCCGCGAGAAAGCCGAATCGGAGGCCTTTGAGGCAGGAAGAGGCGCCGCTCTGACGAAATATGTTGAAGAGGTGTCCAAATTTGAGAATCGCGGGTTCAAACATGGATGGCTGAAAGCCCTTGCTGCTGCTGAGGTTACATTGGATTTGCCAATTCCTTATGAGCAGGTGGATGTTGAGCCACTTGAATCCGATATCGACGAGTGATCTGGGAGCCATTTACTGAGCAGGCGTCTTTTTATTTTTGTTTTTCTTCTTTTGGATAGTGCTTTGTGGTTCAGGGTAGTTTTCATGTATAAATTGGATAGCACCTGCGCGCAATTTATTAATGAAAATTTCCTTGTAATTTTTGCTACCACCACACACTTTGTATGAAAGAGTTCTGTGGTTTAATTTTAATGAAAGAGTTCTGTGTTTGTCAATGCATTTGGTAAAATGGGATTGCATATACTGTGGGGAAACCCTGATTTGTGAGTTTGCCCTTGCCTCAGGGGGTTCATGAAAAGAATTCTAGCTGAATCAATTTGTGAGCCGGCTGGGGTACTTGGTCCGAATAGATTGATAAATCTGCTCTTGCCAGCCAGCGCGTGAGCCGGATGATTTTACTGTGGCAGAAATGATTTTATCTAGAACTCTTTTAAACAAACCGTACATACAATATCGTGTGTCCAAACTTTAGTTTGTTCCTTACTTGAATCTGAAGTTTTCATCAACAGTTCTTTTGTTTTCATCACCACTGGAGGTAGAGAGGAAAAGATTGGTCGATATTTGGGTTCCTGCAGACTCAGTACATATCCCATCAAAATCACCATTTGCAATTTCACTGCCTACTATCTTGGACCCTTAGGTTGATGAATCTGCCCTTGCCCCAGGGGGTTCATGATAAGAACTCTGGCTCCGAATCGATTCGTGAGTCGGCTGGGGTACTTGAGCCGAATAGATTGATGAATCTGCTCTTGCCCTAATCAACTCGTGAGCCGGCTGGGGTACTACGCACTTAGGCCGAACATATCCCATCAAAATCACCATTTGCAATTTCACTGCCTACTGATTTTGGACCCTTAGGTTGATGAATCTGCCCTTGGCCCAGGGGGTTCATGATAAGAACTCTGGCTCCAAATCGATTCGTGAGCCGGCTGAGGTACTTGAGCCGAATAGATTGATGAATCTGCTCTTGCCCTAATCAACTCGTGAGCCGGCTGGGGTACTTGAGCCGAATAGATTGTCCTGCCGTCAACTTAGTCGGCGTCAGGCGATTGGGTTTCGCGATTAATGAACTTGCCTCGATCGTGCTGCCGCTGGGAGTGTTAAATGATCAGGGGTACAGCTCTTAAGAGTCTGGTAGGTATCTGTGTCAAACTCCTGAGAGAAAATCTATTGTGCGAATGTCGAACAAGCTCTTCTTTAACAGCAGAGGGGAAGCCAAGACATTAGCTGAGCTTGGCGGTGATATGAATCGAAGTGAACACCGTGGTGAACACCGGAGCGAACACCGTGCTGGGAGTAAGAGTTCTATGGGTCGAGAGAGGCGTCAATCTCCTCGACGTCGTAGTAGGTCGCCCAGACGGGATAGGCAATCCCAGGGCAGATCGCCACACGCCCAAGTCGAAAGGAGATCAGACGCGAATCCGTGCCCGTTAAGTTTTGCAGTATTTGTGAAGAATAGGCCCATGACGGAAGCAGACTCGATCGTGAAAGATCCAGACGTGGCGGTCGAGTTTGCTCGACAAATATTTCCTCCGGAAGTTCAGCAGTCAATGGTTGGTCGTCAGGACTACGAAGTGTTTCGCGAGGGCATTCATGGGGCGGTGAAAGGGCTCTATACGGCTTATGAAGTCGGCATGCGTTTGCGCGCCGCCCGCCGAGAGATGGAGAAAAAGGAAGAGCATATCCGTAGTTTGGAGACTTGCCTGGAGGCGGCCGAACGTGAGTTAAGAAAGATCAAAGTGGATCAGGTACAGCCAGGAGGGCCGGTGAATCCGATCGTGGAAGAGAGGGTTACCAGTCGGCTTATAAGCGCTGCCCTTGCCGATCGTGAAACGGCGAGCATGTTCGCATTGGAATCCGCAAAGGGGAGGTCTTATGAAAAGGTTTTCACGAAGGACGCTTGGTTGGAATCAAAAAGACCAAGGAGAAGCTTGCCGAAGAAGTTTGCCGATGTGAAAATCGTGGGTTTAGGCATGGTTGGATCAAGGCATCTCAAGTCGTCGAATCTCTTCGCTTGTCGGGAATCGATTCGGCGTCACCTCTCTACCACAGCAAGGACTTTCCGTTTTCTGCTTTCGAGGTTGAGAAGAGTGAGGATGAGGGCGACGCCGTATGACTTTAATTATTGTAAGATTCGAACGCTGGTCGCGTTCGCAGTTATGTAATTTCTTGGTTTTTTTTTTTTTTTGTGAATAAAAGACACTTTATTGAAAATATCAAATTGTCTCCCGCATTCGGCGTGTCCGTGTTTAATTTTATTGGATAGATGTTTGGATAGACGTATCATGTTAAATCGATGTGCCGATTCGTTGGCGTGATCGGCCACTATGTAATGGCCGTTTACTTTTGAATAAGCCATTGCGGCGTGTTGTTGAAATTTGAAGAAGCCGTGAGCCAGGGACCAGAGGGGTTGCGGCATTTTTGCATTTTTAGACTTAGCTCGAATGCCGGATGTCTAGCCGATTGGGCTAGATAATTTTTGCCCTTGCGCAGCCTGTGCGCGTTTTAGCCAACCGTTGGGTTAACTAGGTCATGGAGAATGTTGACCGACGCCTGTCTCGTGGGGTTTGGTGTTGATAAAATCACTTCGGGATTTGGGCCTCGAGATCGCGGCCATTGATGAGAATAAAAAGCGGCAGGCGCCTTATGCAATCAAACATGTTTGGCTCACGAGCATCTATTGCGTGGGAAGCTCAAGAGTTCTCACCATCAAATGGTGATGATAGTTGTAGGAGCTCAAATTCCGGCCGAACTTGGCGCTCAGATGGTTTGCGGCGGAGGATTCTCCAATGTGGGAGGTGGACCGCTGAAAAGAGAAATTGGAAACGAGTCAGCCTCCAAGTCGTTGAAGCGAATCGCCCCGAAAGGAGACACAAGGACCGCTGCCCCTAACCTTCCTTGTCTTGGATCTTGGCCTTGACATTGTCGATGGTGTCAGAGGCCCGGCGACATGCCGATTCGGGCGCGGTTAGATCGATGCGTTTTGAGTCGCGATGGTTGTTCAACTGACAAGAGTTGGATCGATCGGTTGATTTGTTTTAGAAGAGATAGATATTGTAATGTTCGAATGCGGATTGCATCTATGTAACAACGTCTTAATCAAATAAAAAGTGTTATTGCATATAGTTGAGTCCTACTCTGAAAATCTTTTGTTTTGCCGTGCCGGATGAATGTTCCTGATACCAACTTTTAATGGTTAAGCACGTCATTTCGTATGGTTTAATGGTTTGCTATTAGTTCGCTATCGGAAAGTTTGCTATCAGAGCTTTTGTGTAGCTTAAATATTTTTCCTGTATTCAGGGATCGACCCTTGCCTTAGGCGGGATGCGAGTTTGACCGGGATGGGTCGTACTCGTGGGCCGGCTAAGGCACACCTTGTCCGGCGAACCATATTAGTAATTTCGGCTTAATTACTTGATTAAAGCAGGCTCCGGATCCGAATCCGGAGGCTTATTCTGGCCCTACGGTGTCGTGCACGAAGGACGCTCCGAATCCGGAGAGTTATTCGGCCCTAAGGTGTCGTGCACCAAAGGGCGCTCCGAATCCGGAGGCTTATTCTGGCCAATCGTGACCTCCACGAAGGGTGCTCCGAATCCGGAGGCTTATTCGGCCCTAAGGTGTCGTGCACCAAAGGGCGCTCCGAATCCGGGGGCTTATTCGGCCCTAAGGTGTTGTGCACCAAAGGGCGCTCCGAATCCGGAGACTTATTCTGGCCAATCGTGACATCCACGAAGGGTGCTCCGAATCCGGAGGCTTATTCGGCCCTAAGGTGTCGTGCACCAAAGGGCGCTCCGAATCCGGAGACTTATTCTGGCCAATCGTGACATCCACGAAGGGCGCTCCGAATCCGGAGGCTTATTCGGCCCTAAGGTGTCGTGCACCAAAGGGCGCTCCGAATCCGGAGACTTATTCGGCCCTAAGTTGTCATGCACCAAAGGGCGCTCCGAATCCGGAGACTTATTCTGGCCAATCGTGACATCCACGAAGGGCGCTCCGAATCCGGAGGCTTATTCGGCCCTAAGGTGTCGTGCACCAAAGGGCGCTCCGAATCCGGAGACTTATTCGGCCCTAAGGTGTCATGCACCAAAGGGCGCTCCGAATCCGGAGACTTATTCTGGCCAATCGTGACATCCACGAAGGGCGCTCCGAATCCGGAGGCTTATTCTGGCCAATCGTGACATCCACGAAGGGCGCTCCGAATCCGGAGACTTATTCGGCCCTAAGGTGTCGTGCACCAAAGGGCGCTCCGAATCCGGAGACTAATTCGGCCCTAAGGTGTCGTGCACCAAAGGGCGCTCCGAATTCGGAGACTTATTCTGGCCAATCGTGACATCCACGAAGGGCGCTCCGAATCCGGAGGCTTATTCTGGCCAATCGTGACATCCACGAAGGGCGCTCCGAATCCGGAGGCTTATTCGGCCCTAAGGTGTCGTGCACCAAAGGGCGCTCCGAATCCGGAGACTTATTCGGCCCTAAGGTGTCGTGCACCAAAGGGCGCTCCGAATCCGGATACTTATTCTGGCCAATCGTGACATCCACGAAGGGTGCTCCGAATCCGGAGGCGTATTCTGGCCAATCGTGACATCCACGAAGGGCGCTCCGAATCCAGAGGCTTATTCGGCCCTAAGGTGTCGTGCACCAAAGGGCGCTCCGAATCCGGAGACTTATTCGGCCCTAAGGTGTCGTGCACCAAAGGGCGCTCCGAATCCGGAGACTTATTCTGGCCAATCGTAACATCCACGAAGGGCGCTCCGAATCCGGAGGCTTATTTGGCCCTAAGATGTCGTGCACCAAAGGGCGCTCCGAATCCGGAGACTTATTCGGCCCTAAGGTGTCATGCACCAAAGGGCGCTCCGAATCCGGAGACTTATTCGGCCCTAAGGTGTCATGCACCAAAGGGCGCTCCGAATCCGGAGGCGTATTCTGGCCAATCGTGACATCCACGAAGGGCGCTCCGAATCCGGAGGCTTATTCGGCCCTAAGGTGTCGTGCACCAAAGGGCGCTCCGAATCCGGAGACTTATTCGGCCCTAAGGTGTCGTGCACCAAAGGGCGCTCCGAATCCGGAGACTTATTCTGGCCAATCGTAACATCCACGAAGGGCGCTCCGAATCCGGAGGCTTATTTGGCCCTAAGATGTCGTGCACCAAAGGGCGCTCCGAATCCGGAGACTTATTCGGCCCTAAGGTGTCATGCACCAAAGGGCGCTCCGAATCCGGAGACTTATTCGGCCCTAAGGTGTCATGCACCAAAGGGCGCTCCGAATCCGGAGGATTATTCAGCCCTAAGGTGTCCTGCACCAAAGGGCGCTCCGAATCCGGAGACTTATTCGGCCCTAAGGTGTCCTGCACCAAAGGGCGCTCCGAATCCGGAGACTTATTCTGGCCAATCGTGACATCCACGAAGGGCGCTCCGAATCCGGAGGTTTATTCGGCCCTAAGGTGTCGTGCACCAAAGGGCGCTCCGAATCCGCAGACTTATTCGGCCCTAAGGTGTCATGCACCAAAGGGCGCTCCGAATCCGGAGACTTATTCTGGCCAATCGTGACATCCACGAAGGGCGCTCCGAATCCGGAGGCTTATTCGGCCCAAGAGGCTTGAGGGAGAGTTTGCCAAAGAAAATCGATTTTGATTAAAACGTGGTACCAGTACAAGCATCAGATCCCACAAGTCGGGTCCATAAATGGATCTTCATAAAGTTTACGTTCGCGTGGATTGTGGTGAGCCACGGATCTCTTCAATGCCATGGTCTGTCGGGAAGCGCATAAGCTGATGGTAGGTGCTTGGGACAGCCTTAATGACATGCAACCAGGGGCGCCCCATGATGACAGTATACGGCAATGGAAGCTTCACAACCAAGAATTCCCCGTCAACCGTTTTTGAGCCCGCTCGAACAGGTGACACGACCCTCCCCAACGGGTATTCTGGATTTGCGTTGAAGCCGAACAGTGGCTGAGACGACGGTGATAGGTCTGACTCGTTGAGGCCGAGTTCAACAAAAGTTTTGTAATACAAGATTTCCGAAGTGCTTCCTGGGTCTATGAGAATGCGTTGAACGCTGAACCGACGTATGCGTAATTTGACGACCAAAGGATCGACGTGGCTGGCCACTGCTCCGACGAGGTCGGCGTCATTGAACTTAATTGTGGGGGCTTCTCTGGGCCTGCCGGTTGACATGTTACGTGTTTGGGGAGCTGGGTGCGATTGAATCGTATGCACGGTCGGGGGTGCCGGCAGACCGTAGATTATGTGGATCACACCAAGCGGCGGTGAATCCTGTCTCAAGGCTAATGCTTTGGTTGGCCTTCCCTTGCTCACGTATTGCTGCAGTCGACCATCTTGCACCAGTTCCTCCAGATGGTCCTTCAGCGCATAACAGCTCTCGGTTTCGTGGCCGTGATCTTTGTGGTATTCGCATCGTCTGTCTCTCCTCCGTGTGTCGGGAGGTCCCACCATCTTCGACGGCCACTTGAAAAATGGAAGGTGCTGGACTTTGGTCATTATGGCCACGATCGGCTCTGTCAACTCTGTATACTTCTTGTCGGTTCGCCTTGGGTATCTGCTGTCGACTTGTAGTTGTTCGTTCGTTCGGTGGGAGCACTGATCGCTTGATCGGCGGGATTCCCGCCTTTTGTCTCGCTTGGTTCGTTGCCGGGGCTCAGGGCTTGGTGGCGGCATGGAGCTTATTGGTCGAGCAATTTTGGGGAGGGCCGTTTTGCTGGAGATTTGTCCGGCTTTTATCCTCAGGGCATCATCTTCGACTTTGCAATATTCTTCAACTTTCTTCATCAGCGCCCAGACTGTTTTGGGGGGCCTTCTGGTTAGGGAACTGCGCAGAGCACTGTCAGGATGTAAGCCCATTTTGAAGGCGGGGATGGCCATGGAGTCGTTGCAAGCGTCGTCAACAAGGTTGAAGCATTCCCAATATCGTGCCGAGTATGCTCTGAGCGTCTCTCCCGACTGGATCTGCATAGCCCAGAGGGAGTCGGCCTGTTTCGGTTGTACCTCATTGGTGATGAACCTGGCCCTGAAGGATTTCTGCAGTTGGCGGAAGCTTTTAATCGAAGCTGGCTCCAACTTGTAATACCACCTGACGGCTAGTGGACCTAGGCTGCTAGGGAATATTCGGCACATGAGGGCTTCATTGTCTGCGTGAAGCGTCATGGCCTGTTTGTAATGACGGATATGATCAGTGGGGTCTGATTTTCTGTCGTAAAGAGTGAATAATGGAGCTTTGAATTTCTTGGGCAGGGACGCCCTTGCGATCCGTCGCACGAAAGGATCGTGCTGGTCTTCCTCGTTTGAGCTGCTTCTCCTGCGCTTGATCCTTGTTCGCAGGTCCTTGTCGGAGGAGCTGGAGGTTTCGGATCGTCCCCTTGCATGGAGCTCCGTGGATAATGAGTTGGAGTTGCTATCGGCATCCTTTGGTCGAGCCCGAGGTCTTTGCCCGTCTGCCCTCGGAGGTCGCTCTGGTTCCTGGCCCATGGCCTCTCTAGATTTTGCTACCTCCAGGGCCAACTCTTGACGGAGTCGTTCGTTCTCAGCGATCATGTTCTCGAGCCTTTGTTCATTCTGCTTTGCTTGTTCCATGATAGCCTGCATTGTTTCTTGTGCTGAAGTTGTTGGCGAATCAAAGTTCAAGGCGCGTCGTGCCGCGATAGTTTCTTTTCCGAGCATATTAGCTGGGGTGAGGTCGTCTTGCTGTGTGATCTCATCGGTGGCTATCGGAGGATCTTCGGTCACGCCTTCCATGGATGTATTTGAGTATTCCCACAGACGGCGCCAATTGTGGGGAAGTGGTTTTGGAAATACTCCTCAGATCCTGGAAGACGCCAATGATCCTCAGTTAGTCACCTGCAAAGATACAAACACTCCGGACGGGGGTGCCGGAATTAGCACTCCGACGGACAAGTTAGTTCCTGTACTCAAGAAAGCTTGTTCACTCAGTTTTTAGAAGTGATTCTTACATACCTCTCCTAGTTCATTGCCATTATATTTATACTCGTTTTTTCTGATCCTCGGGGCCAGGGCCTACTTTTTCAATCATTATCTTTTCCAATATTCGGCTCCAGGGATCCTCCCCTATTCGGCCTATTTATCCTATTCGGCCCCTTATCCTCGCGAGATATCTGCCGGCTAGCTTCGATCTTCTGATATGTGCCTCCCCTATCTTCGCCAATTATTCGGCTACCACAATTATTATAGGCAAATTCTATCAACGGTAGATGGGTTTCCCAACTTCCTTGAAAATCTAGCACACACATGCGGAGCATATCTTCCAGGGTTTGTATTGTTCTCTCAGATTGACCGTCAGTTTGAGGGTGAAAAGCTGTACTGAACTTAAGTTCTGTACCCATAGCTTTCTGCAGACTCTGCCAAAATCTTGAAACAAACTTGGGGTCTCTATCTGACACAATGGAAACGGGAATACCGTGAAGCCTTACAATTTCATTCATATAAAGCACTGCGAGCTTATCTGCATTATATTGAGTCTTTACTGGTAAGAAGTGAGTAGACTTCGTTAATCGGTCGACAATGACCCATATCGAATTCATGCCTCGGGGAGTCCGTGGTAACCCCACAACAAAGTCCATTGTCAAGTGTTCCCATTTCCACTCCGGGATGGGAAGAGGTTGCAACAAACCGGCAGGTCTTTGATGTTCCACTTTTACTTGTTGGCATTGCAAACACTTAGAGATAAACTCCGCGATTTCCCTCTTCATACTTGGCCACCAAAAGTTTTGCTTCAAATCTCGGTACATTTTAGTACTTCCTGGATGCATTGAAAATCTTGAGACATGCGCTTCTTCCATTAATTTCCGTTTAAGTTCTAACACATTAAGGACACATATTCTGTTTTGAAACTTAAGCACTGAATCCATTAAACTGAACCCCGGTTTTGGTTTTGATTCTAACTCGTCACATATCTTCCTTAACGTGTCATCCTCCATTTGATGCAATTTGATCTCTTCAAGTAAGGTTGGCTGGGCCATTATTGCCGCCATTATAACCTCCTGGCCACGTATCACACACTCCACATTCAATTTATCTAGTTCAAGTACCAATTCCTTTTGTTCCGTAAATAAATACGCCAAATCTCCCTTATTTTTCCGGCTAAGTGCATCCGCGACCGTGTTAGCTTTACCAGGATGGTAATGGATCTGCAAATCATAATCTTTAAGCAACTCTAACCACCGCCGCTGTCGCATATTCAACTCCTTCTGGGTAAAAAGATATTTGAGACTTTTGTGGTCGGTGTAGACTTCACAGGTTGTGCCATAGAGATAGTGTCGCCATATCTTCAAAGCGAAAACTACTGCTGCTAGCTCCAGGTCGTGTGTGGGATAATTTTTCTCATGAAGTTTTAATTGTCGAGAGGCATATGCAATAACCCTTCCATTCTGCATAAGTACACAACCAAGCCCTTTTATGCGAGGCATCACTGTAAATTACAAACCCTTCGGTATCAGATGGTAAGGCCAAAACTGGTGCTGTAGTCAACCTTGTTTTCAAATCTTGGAAAGCAGATTCCTGTTCTTCTGACCATTCAAATGCAACTCCTTTCCGAGTCAATTGTGTAAGTGGCACAGTGATCTTGGAGAAATTTTGAACGAACCGCCTGTAATAGCCAGCTAATCCCATGAAGCTACGCACCTCGGCGACATTGGTAGGAGTTGGCCAATTCACAATCGCCTCAATTTTATGCGGATCAACAGAGATTCCTTCTTTTGTCACCACATGCCCCAGAAATGTCACCTCTTGTAGCCAGAATTCACATTTCTTTAGCTTTGCATATAATTTCTTCTCCCGGAGTGTTTGAAGGATTAGGCGAAGATGATCCTCGTGAGCCTCTGCACTCTCTGAATATATAAGAATATCATCGATAAAGACCACCACAAACTCGTCCAAATAAGGCTTAAATACACGATTCATTAGATCCATAAATGCTGCAGGTGCGTTAGTAACTCCAAAGGGCATAACTAGAAATTCGTAATGACCGTATCGGGTTCAAAAAGTTGTCTTCTCCACATCGTCAGCTTTAACCTTCAATTGATGGTATCCCGACCGCAGATCGATTTTCGAGAAAACTTGTGCCCCTCGTAGTTGGTCAAATAAATCATCAATCCGTGGTAAGGGGTACTTGTTTTTGATTGTCACCTTATTGAGTTCTCTATAGTCAATACATAACCGAAGTGTTCCGTCCTTCTTTTTCACAAATAAGACTGGCGCACCCCAAGGAGATACACTCGGTCGGATGAATCCCTTATCGAGCAAATCTTGTAATTGAATCTTCAACTCTTTCATTTCAGCTGGGGCCATCCTATACGGTGTCTTAGAGATAGGTTGAGTTCCCGGCACCACCTCAATCACAAATTCAATTTCACGGTCTATCAATTGCCCTGGCAATTCTTCGGGAAAAACATCTGGAAATTCACGAACCACTGGAATTACATCAATACCCCCTTTTATCACCGGTTCCTCCAAAATACTACATAAATACCCCTGACACCCTTTCTGCATTAATTTACTAGCCTTCACAGCAGAAATCAAATAAGGTGGGGAAGTTACTTCCTGCCCCTGAACAATAGCCTCTGGTTGCCCCGGAGGATGGAAATTGATTTGCTTCGTCAAACAGTTTATAGTTGCACCATATTCATTTAGCCAATCCATTCCCAGAATAACATCAAAAGAGGTCATATCGAGAGGTATTAGGTTAGCATACACCCGAATATCCCCAATTAGGAGTTCACAAGCAACATATACAGAAGTGCAGTTCATAGATTTCCCCAAGGGTGAGGTTACACACAATATATAAGACAAGTTTTCTTCGGTTTTTCCCAAATTAGAAGCAAATAGTTTCGACACAAAAGAGTGGGTGGAGCCAGAATCAAATAATACATGAGCAGAATGACCATAAACAATAAATGTACCTGACACCACTGTTGCCGCATTCTGTACATCACCTGGGACCAATGCAAACACCCTTCCTTGCCTTGCGGTATCTTTATTATTAGTAGGTTTAGCTGCTGTCTTTGCGTTGGGGGTTGGTGTAGACCCCGCAGAACTGGTAGCAGGTATGTTGCCCTTTTGTTGAGCCCATTGTGGGCAATTCCTTACCTGATGACCCGTTTTGCCACACTTAAAACAAGCCCCGGTCTTCCAGTGGCAAGTCCCTCGGTGCTGCCTTCCACAATCTGGGCATACAGGAGTGGCATTTTGAGTATAGGTGGTGGTGCTAGAGTTTCCGGAGTTGTGCTTCTTATTGGGTGGAGTCACTGATCCCTTTGACCACTGATTGTTCTGCCTTTTCCCTGTCCATTCGGAAATCCGATTCTGAGCAGCAAGATTTCCTTCTGCTATAACAGCCCTTTCTAACACATCAACATAAGTAGGTAGCTTCAACATATTGACCCTGTCTTGGATGGCACCCCGTAACCCTCCTTCGAATTTCCGTGCCTTCTTGTAATCCGTATCCACCATATGCGGCGCAAATCGAACTAGTTCTGCAAATTGAGCTTCGTATTCTGCAACAGTCTTGCTTCCTTGTCTAAGAGTTTCAAATTCCGTCACCTTCTTATCTCGCATGCTTTGAGGAAAGTATTTGTCATAGAACAATTCTAGAAATCTATCCCATACTAATCCGGGGTGTACAGTCCTTGTGAGCATCCACCATCTCCGCGCCTCATCCTCAAGAGTGAAAGCAGCCAATTGCACTTTTTGAGCTTCTGTACAAGGAAACACTTCAAATAGTTTCTCAATCCCCAGTACCCATGCCTCAGCTTTCATTGGTTCTATGCCTCCTTTGAAGACTGGCGGTTTCATCTTTTTAAACTCTTTAGTAAGGGTGATGGTTCGGTCTTCAGCATGAAAATCTGGTACTGCCAGTGGAGGTACCGGTGGTGGTGGCGGTTGTTCTGGTGGCTGTTGCTGCTGTTGTGGTTGTTGTTGCTGCCGTAGGGTCTCCGCCATTTCCATAATCATTCTCTCCATCCTATCCAACCGTGCAGAAGTAGCATCTTCAGCATCGTCTGTCCTTGTTCTCACCATTTCCTACACAACAAACAATTATATACAGGAAACATGATTCAAAATTGTTAGCATTATCAGAGTATACGTAACGTTGCCCTCGCTCTTTCATATACTTTCAGGATGTCATGCAAAATGCCTAAAGCTTTTCTAGACACCCTAAGCTCAATGGACCCGTGTGTGAGATAGCAACTCGTGCTCTGATACCACTTGTCACACCCCCAACTTGCCCCTGGAAGTTTGGGCGTGACCCATGCAGAAAAGGACACTTAACCTGCTATATATTTAGAAAGTAGGGGCCTAAACGGAAGCAGTAACAACAAGTAATACATAATAAGAAAATATGACATCCATTGAGCGACTAAACCACGCCAGGATCACAGACATCACATAAGATGAAAAAACCAAAAAGATGAACCAAAGGAGATACACTTTTGAGAGCTAATAATATACATACACAGATCCAGCTCCAAGGTTGGGCGCATAACAAAATATTATGTACATAACAGTCTAGGCCAAAAGCTAGAGCATAAACAATAGTCTAGCAATTCCACAAAAGTACGGTTTCGACCCAAAGCTTGGCTGTGCTTAGACTGACAAAAGTGTGACAGTGCCGAGTTAAGATCGACCTCCTGGTTGGTTACCTACAGGAACAGACATAACATAGGATGAGCCAAGCTCAGTGAATAATAGTACTTACATGCATGTAAAACAAAGATGATACAATAACCATGTGGTTAGTCTGCTTCTGTATAACTTTTAGGACAACTTGCTGATTCACAATTTCGTAATTTGGCCCTTGGCCTGAGGAGTTCACATATTCACAAAAACCATTGGGTTTTGTAATTTCACAACTTGTAGCAATGGCCTTCGGCCCCTTTATTCACAATTCACAAGTTCACACATTCATATTTCACATATCGGCCCTTGGCCTCATAACTTCTTAGTTCACAATTGGCTCTTGGCCACATAGGTTCACAACTTCACAATTCCTTAGATGCGTTCCATAAATCACAAGATTTCACACAAAGCGTACATGGCTTCACAACCACTTTCAATGTTTCCATAGTTTCATAATATTTCTCATATAGCACATAACTTCATGCAAACATGATTCTAACAATAAGGATCATAACGTCAATAATAATAATTATTAACGGGTAGAGGTACATTGAAGTACTATTACTCACAGCGTTGTGATGGCGTGCTGGTTTCTTCCGGAGTGTGCCCTGCACACAATCATAACTTATAAATTAGTTTGCTTTCTTCATAAATCGTTGGGGAATCATTTCCTACATCATTACACTCCACATGAATTGATGACCAACTTAAAATCATCAGAAACATATTCTAAAACTATCAGGGAATCAAGCACGCAAAACTGAACAAGCATATTTTCTTTCTGAAAATTAGTCCTCCGCTCGAGCGCTACTTTGGCCGCTCGAGCGGACTGTAAAATGTGCAAAACTGCTGGGAGGTGGTTTTTCCCGCTCGAGCGGGCTTTCCTCCGCTCGAGCGGACCACGCGAATTCTGAAATTTTGAACTTTGAATTTAGCAACTTCATCCCATTTCTCATACAATTCCAAATGAATCTAAGACCATATTTCAATTCAACATCCCTATAATATGGATTCTACCTTGAACATGACCAATTAAACAAGATTAAGAACTTAAACAAGCCATCTCTCTCTCACATTTCACTTTTGGATTCAAGTTCTTCATGTTCTTGAACCATGGCACATGATATATACATAAATTCATGAAGTGATGGTATAAAACCAAGGATTGAAGTATAATTTCATATAACACCCAAATTAAGTGTCAAAATAACCAATTGATGAAAAACCCTCATAATTCAAACATAAATCATACATGAATCAAACAAAAACATGAATTACAACTCTAAGTTGCCATAACAAGGAGATCTTGGGCTTACCTTGAATTTACTCCCAAACTTCTAACAATTTTGCCCAAATTTCTTGTTGAATCACTTCTCCCCCAATTCTCTTCTCCCTTCTCTCTTATTTCCTCTCCAAAATGATAGTCACGTTTTTTATCTTAAGTCCAAAACAAGGCTTAGAGATATATATGCAATATAAGAGCATATAAGACGAAAATCAATCGCTTTATGATGCCGAAATTGAAATTTCGTAAACATGCTTAATATTACTTAAAAATTATGCTGATCACAAATATATAATCACTTTCAGATAATTAAACCGTTAAGGCTTCCAATTTCTGTTTTAATGCTCTAATAGTAACAGATACTTTTCTTGCCTAACAGATAATGTTCAATTCTTAAGGCATCAACTCATAAGACACATATATATATATAACTTAAAATTTCATGCAGTTCCACATTAAACATTTGAAAGCACTGAATAAAAATTACAATATAGCAAAGTCACATACGAGGGTCGGGTTATTACACTCTCCCCCCCTTAAATAAGTTTGGTCCCTCAAACTTGCTTTTACCTCATAACAGGAACAGATGCGGATACTGGTTTTGCATGTCCTCTTCTTTTTCCCAAGTAGCCTCGGTGCCATAATGTTCTTGCCACTCTACCTTTACCATTGGAATTTCTCGATTGCGTAACTGTTTCACTTGTCGATCTAAAATTCGAATCGGTTTTGCCTCGTAAGTTAACTTGTCATCCAACACAATTTGGTGACAGTCTATAACATGAGACGGATCCGGAAGGTACCCTCGAAGCATCGAAACATGGAACACGTTATGCACTTGGCTCATGTTCGGTGGAAGGGCCACTCGATAAGCTACTGGGCCTACTCTTTCCAAAATTTGAAAGGGACCAACAAATCGGGGTATTAACTTCCCCCTTTTTCCGAATCTTGGGTGTCCTTTTAGCGGAGTGACTTTCACAAATACATGACTATTCACTTCGAATTCCAAGTCTCTTCGTCGGTTATCTGCATAACTTTTCTGCCTACTTTGAGCAGTTTTCAATCTTTCTCGAATCCCTTTGAGCTTTTCAGTCGTCAATTGAATAATTTCAGGCCCTAACAAGGACCTATCTCCAACTTCGGCCCAACATACGGGAGAACGACATGGTCTTCCATACAGAGCCTCATAGGGGGCCATCTCGATGCTCGAATGGTAACTATTATTGTGGGGAAGTGGTTTTGGAAATACTCCTCAGATCCTGGAAGACGCCAATGATCCTCAGTTAGTCACCTGCAAAGATACAAACACTCCGGACGGGGGTGCCGGAATTAGCACTCCGACGGACAAGTTAGTTCCTATACTCAAGAAAGCTTGTTCACTCAGTTTTTAGAAGTGATTCTTACATACCTCTCCTAGTTCATTGCCATTATATTTATACTCGTTTTTTCTGATCCTCGGGGCCAGGGCCTACTTTTTCAATCATTATCTTTTCCAATATTCGGCTCCAGGGATCCTCCCCTATTCGGCCTATTTATCCTATTCGGCCCCTTATCCTCGCGAGATATCTGCCGGCTAGCGTCGATCTTCTGATATGTGCCTCCCCTATCTTCGGCAATTATTCGGCTACCACAATTGCCCTCCGAACTCCCTATTGACGGCAGTTGATCGGCGTGTTTGGTTCAAAATTTGAGAAGTTTAGCGTCAGGCGGCTTCGCGTGCCCCAATATGTCAGGAGGCGCATGCCCTTTTTCTTATCATTACGCTTTCCCGCTCTATTCATGTGTAACTCAGCATTTATTGCGATTTGAAACTTTGGTCCTTTCGAATTCTCATTTCGTCGATTTTCTGAGACTTTTGGATCGCCAGTGCATATCCCTCCGTGACTCGCGTTTTCTACGACTTTCTTCCCGTCTTCCCTTGTCTCATCTGCTTTTCGTAAGTCTCCTTCTCCCTTTTTCGTAATCCTATTTTCTGTTTGCTATTTTAGCTTCGGCGAATATTTAGTTCTTTGCTAAGATGGCCAAACATTTGAAAGACCTCCTTTCTGAGGATCGTATTTCCGGTTTCCGGCAACATTTTTCTATTCCTGACGACGTCCATTTATCCCTTGTAACGGACAACGCTCTCGACATGGAGATGGAAGATCAAAACACGATCGTATTCCCCCTTTTGTCCATTGCGGAGGGCGGGGTTCGTTTCCCCCTACACCCACTTCTTAGGGCTGTTCTTCGCTATTGGGGTTTGATTCCTTCTCAACCCAATGTAAATTTCTTTCGAATCATCATGGGGGTTGTAGAGTTGAATCGACGCCTTAGAATTAACCATGGGATTCCGGTCATTCGGCATTGTTATGCCTTAGCCAAATCCTCCGGTCGGCTGGGGCGATATTTTCTCAGGGCCAAAGATACTGACCATCACTTGGTGACTATGCTTGCCAGTTCCGGTAAGCGAGTTGACGACGTGATGGTCAACGTCCGAGGTAATTGGGAGTTCGCTGAAGGGGAGGATCGCCTGGACCCTATTCCCAGACATAAGGGTGACCAGGTTGCCACACGATGTTTTATGTTTGTTGGTCTATTTCTTATTCGGCTCTTTTCCCTAAATTGCTTTTTATCCTCTGCAGGTAATAGGTTGAAGAAAATTCTGACTTCGGTTGATGACGTAGTTCTTGGGGAAATCAAGACTGCACTCACATATTTCGGCCGCCCAAACGTACAAAAGCAAGGGAGAGCCGTCCATATTCTCCTTCGGTACGAACCCACTTACACTACTTTCTCGGCTACAGACAATATTCCGATTCCATCCGGCAATCAACAGCTCTCGGCCCTTATCTTCCCCAGCTTCAAAAACCTTAGGCAGATCGGTCTCGTAGCTTCTGATTCGGGGGAAGACGCCGAGCCGGTTGTAGAGGTGGTTGCCGACTCGGTTGGGGAGTCCACTGAGGGGCTCGTAGAAGGCGAGGCCGTACGCTCGGCATTTGAGGCCGCCGAGCCATCCGCCTCAGGACGAGCAGATTTCTCTTCTGGGGATATTTTTGCCAATTTGGGGGATCTACCCGGCGATTTTTTTGAGGGTATGGCGAAGGAAAGCCTAACGCAGATGGTGCGTAGAAGAAATGCTGAGCGGATAGCCGCCCGAAAGAAGGCTGAATGCGCTGAATCAGATCCCAGCTTGATCAAGCCCTTCGTACCCATTTCTGAGGGGACGGTTGAGGTTGCTGTGTCTGACACGGGAAAAGAGGGCGGAGAACAGGCCGATGGGGAACGGCTGATTCCGGAGCAAGGCCAAAAGCGTGGTGCCGGGGGAGAAGCGAGTTCAGAAGTTGGCCCTGGTAGCAAACGGCCTCGGCTTGAAGAATCGGACGTGGTCTCTCCGTTCGTTATTCAGCCAAAGATCAGGGATGTGCCGATTTTATCCGATGCTTCGGCCATTGAGGATCCAGCCGTGGCTCTGAGCCTGGCGGCTTCAGTTTCTCTGCCGGCTGACAAGAAAGCTTTCGGTGCCGTGCCTGATATTATGGCCGTTGCCCTAACTGCTCAATCGGCACTCCTGGTAGGTCACCTTTATTTCGCTCTTGTTTGTTAAAGGCGTCTGATCATACCGAATTGTTTTGCAGACGATTGGGAGGATCGGCGACTTGGGTCGCCGCCTGCGTGATGCTCTCGGGAGAATTGACAATTTGCAAACAGAGGTGCAGGGTCAGAAAAGTAGGGCCGAGTTCGAAATTATGAGAGCTGAAATGGAGAGTGCGCGAGCCGAAGCGGAGAAAGAGAGGGTTTGCATCGCCGAACAGCTTCGTGTTGATGCTGAGGATAGGGCAAATGCGAGCGAGGACTCGCTCAAACTTTGCAAGAAAGCACTTGCTGAAGCGGAAGCTCAGTTAGAGGAGCTTAAGGCGGCCCGCGAGAAAGCCGAATCGGAGGCCTTTGAGGCAGGAAGAGGCGCCGCTCTGACGAAATATGTTGAAGAGGTGTCCAAATTTGAGAATCGCGGGTTCAAACATGGATGGCTGAAAGCCCTTGCTGCTGCTGAGGTTACATTGGATTTGTCAATTCCTTATGAGCAGGTGGATGTTGAGCCACTTGAATCCGATACTGACGAGTGATCTGGGAGCCGTTTACTGAGCAGGCGTCTTTTTATTTTTGTTTTTCTTCTTTTGGATAGTGCTTTGTGGTTCAGGGTAGTTTTCATGTATAAATTGGATAGCACCTGCGCGCAATTTATTAATGAAAATTTCCTTGTAATTTTTGCTACCACCACACACTTTGTATGAAAGAGTTCTGTGGTTTAATTTTAATGAAAGAGTTCTGTGTTTGTCAATGCATTTGGTAAAATGGGATTGCATATACTGTGGGGAAACCCTGATTTGTGAGTTTGCCCTTGCCTCAGGCGGTTCATGAAAAGAATTCTAGCTCAATCAATTTGTGAGCCGGCTGGGGTACTTGGTCCGAATAGATTGATAAATCTGCTCTTGCCAGCCAGCGCGTGAGCCGGGTGATTTTACTGTGGCAGAAATGATTTTATCTAGAACTCTTTTAAACAAACCGTACATAGCCGGCTGGGGTACTTGGTCCGAATAGATTGATAAATCTGCTCTTGCCAGCCAGCGCGTGAGCCGGATGATTTTTCTGTGGCACAAATGATTTTATCTAGAACTCTTTTAAACAAACCGTACATACAATATCGTGTGTCCAAACTTTAGTTTGTTCCTTACTTGAATCTGAAGTTTTCATCAACAGTTCTTTTGTTTTCATCACCACTGGAGGTAGAGAGGAAAAGATTGGTCGATATTTGGGTTCCTGCAGACTCAGTACATATCCCATCAAAATCACCATTTGCAATTTCACTGCCTACTGATCTTGGACCCTTAGGTTGATGAATCTGCCCTTGCCCCAGGGGGTTCATGATAAGAACTCTGGCTCCGAATCGATTCGTGAGTCGGCTGGGGTACTTGAGCCGAATAGATTGATGAATCTGCTCTTGCCCTAATCAACTTGTGAGCCGGCTGGGGTACTACGCACTTAGGCCGAACATATCCCATCAAAATCACCATTTGCAATTTCACTGCCTACTGATTTTGGACCCTTAGGTTGATGAATCTGCCCTTGGCCCAGGGGGTTCATGATAAGAACTCTGGCTCCGAATCGATTCGTGAGCCGGCTGAGGTACTTGAGCCGAATAGATTGATGAATCTGCTCTTGCCCTAATCAACTCGTGAGCCGGCTGGGGTACTTGAGCCGAATAGATTGTCCTGCCGTCAACTTAGTCGGCGTCAGGCGATTGGGTTTCGCGATTAATGAACTTGCCTCGATCGTGCTGCCGCTGGGAGTGTTAAATGATCAGAGGTACAACTCTTAAGAGTCTGGTAGGTATCTGTGTCAAACTCCTGAGAGAAAATCTATTGTGCGAATGTCGAACAAGCTCTTCTTTAACAGCAGAGGGGAAGCCAAGACATTAGCTGAGCTTGGCGGTGATATGAATCGAAGTGAACACCGTGGTGAACACCGGAGCGAACACCGTGCTGGGAGTAAGAGTTCTATGGGTCGAGAGAGGCGTCAATCTCCTCGACGTCGTAGTAGGTCGCCCAGACGGGATAGGCAATCCCAGGGCAGATCGCCACACGCCCAAGTCGAAAGGAGATCAGACGCGAATCCGTGCCCGTTAAGTTTTGCAGTATTTGTGAAGAATAGGCCCATGACGGAAGCAGACTCGATCGTGAAAGATCCAGACGTGGCGGTCGAGTTTGCTCGACAAATATTTCCTCCGGAAGTTCAGCAGTCAATGGTTGGTCGTCAGGACTACGAAGTGTTTCGCGAGGGCATTCATGGGGCGGTGAAAGGGCTCTATACGGCTTATGAAGTCGGCATGCGTTTGCGCGCCGCCCGCCGAGAGATGGAGAAAAAGGAAGAGCATATCCGCAGTTTGGAGACTTGCCTGGAGGCGGCCGAACGTGAGTTAAGAAAGATCAAAGCGGATCAGGTACAGCCAGGAGGGCCGGTGAATCCGATCGTGGAAGAGAGGGTTACCAGTCGGCTTATAAGCGCTGCCCTTGCCGATCGTGAAACGGCGAGCATGTTCGCATTGGAATCCGCAAAGGGGAGGTCTTATGAAAAAGGTTTTCACGAAGGACGCTTGGTTGGAATCAAAAAGACCAAGGAGAAGCTTGCCGAAGAAGTTTGCCGATGTGAAAATCGTGGGTTTAGGCATGGTTGGATCAAGGCATCTCAAGTCGTCGAATCTCTTCGCTTGTCGGGAATCGATTCGGCGTCACCTCTCTACCACAGCAAGGACTTTCCGTTTTCTGCTTTCGAGGTTGAGAAGAGTGAGGATGAGGGCGACGCCGTATGACTTTAATTATTGTAAGATTCGAACGCTGGTCGCGTTCGCAGTTATGTAATTTCTTGGTTTTTTTTTTTTGTGAATAAAAGACACTTTATTGAAAATATCAAATTGTCTCCCGCATTCGGCGTGTCCGTGTTTAATTTTATTGGATAGATGTTTGGATAGACGTATCATGTTAAATCGATGTGCCGATTCGTTGGCGTGATCGGCCACTATGTAATGGCCGTTTACTTTTGAATAAGCCATTGCGGCGTGTTGTTGAAATTTGAAGAAGCCGTGAGCCAGGGACCGGAGGGGTTGCGGCATTTTTGCATTTTTAGACTTAGCTCGAATGCCGGATGTCTAGCCGATTTGGCTAGATAATTTTTGCCCTTGCGCAGCCTGTGCGCGTTTTAGCCAACCGTTGGGTTAACTAGGTCATGGAGAATGTTGACCGACGCCTGTCTCGTGGGGTTTGGTGTTGATAAAATCACTTCGGGATTTGGGCCTCGAGATCGCGGCCATTGATGAGAATAAAAAGCGGCAGGCGCCTTATGCAATCAAACATGTTTGGCTCACGAGCATCTATTGCGTGGGAAGCTCAAGAGTTCTCACCATCAAATGGTGATGATAGTTGTAGGAGCTCAAATTCCGGCCGAACTTGGCGCTCAGATGGTTTGCGGCGGAGGATTCTCCGGTGTGGGAGGTGGACCGCTGAAAAGAGAAATTGGAAACGAGTCAGCCTCCAAGTCGTTGAAGCGGATCGCCCCGAAAGGAGACACAAGGACCGCTGCCCCTAACCTCCCTTGTCTTGGATCTTGGCCTTGACATTGTCGATGGTGTCAGAGGCCCGGCGACATGCCGATTCGGGCGCGGTTAGATCGATGCGTTTTGAGTCGCGATGGTTGTTCAACTGACAAGAGTTGGATCGATCGGTTGATTTGTTTTAGAAGAGACAGATATTGTAATGTTCGAACGCAGATTGCGTCTATGTAACAACGTCTTAATCAAATAAAAAGTGTTATTGCATATAGTTGAGTCCTACTCTGAATCCGGAGACTTATTCTGGCCCAACGGTGTCGTGCACGAAGGACGCTCCGACTCCAGAGACTTATTCGGCCCTAAGGTGTCGTGCACCAAAGGGCGCTCCGAATCTGGAGGCTTATTCTGGCCAATCGTGACCTCCACGAAGGGCGCTCCGAATCCGGAGGCTTATTCGGCCCTAAGGTGTCGTGCACCAAAGGGCGCTCCGAATCCGGAGGCTTATTCGGCCCTAAGGTGTCGTGCACCAAAGGGCGCTCCGAATCCGGAGACTTATTCTGGCCAATCGTGACATCCACGAAGGGTGCTCCGAATCCGGAGGCTTATTCGGCCCTAAGGTGTCGTGCACCAAAGGGCGCTCCAAATCCGGAGACTTATTCGGCCCTAAGTTGCCATGCACCAAAGGGCGCTCCGAATCCGGAGACTTATTCTGGCCAATCGTGACATCCACGTAGGGCGCTCCGAATCCGGAGGCTTATTCGGCCCTAAGGTGTCGTGCACCAAAGGGCGCTCCGAATCCGGAGACATATTCGGCCCTAAGGTGTCATGCACCAAAGGGCGCTCCGAATCCGGAGACTTATTCTGGTCAATCGTGACATCCACGAAGGGCGCTCCGAATCCGGAGGCTTATTCTGGCCAATTGTGACATCCACGAAGGGCGCTCCGAATCCGGAGACTTATTCGGCCCTAAGGTGTCGTGCACCAAAGGGCGCTCCGAATCCGGGGACTAATTCGGCCCTAAGGTGTCGTGCACCGAAGGGCGCTCCGAATCCGGAGACTTATTCTGGCCAATCGTGACATCCACGAAGGGCGCTCCGAATCCGGAGGCGTATTCTGGCCAATCGTGACATCCACGAAGGGCGCTCCAAATCCGGAGGCTTATTCGGCCCAAGAGGCTTGCGGGAGAGTTTGCCAAAGAAAATCGATTTTGATTAAAACGTGGTACCAGTACAAGCATCAGATCCCACAAGTCGGGTCCATAAATGGATCTTCATAAAGTTTACGTTTGCGCGGATTGTGGTGAGCCACGGATCTCTTCAATGCCACGGTCTGTCGGGAAGCGCATAAGCTGATGGTAGGTGCTTGGGATAGCCTTCATGACATGCAACCACGGGCGCCCCATGATGACAGTATACGGCGATGGAAGCTTCACAACCAAGAATTCCACGTCAACCGTTTTTGAGCCCGCTCGAACAGGTAACACGACCCTCCCCAACGGGTATTCTGGATTTGTGTTGAAGCCGAACAGTGGCTGAGACGACGGTGATAGGTCAGACTCGTTGAGGCCGAGTTCAACAAAAGTTTTGTAATACAAGATTTCTGAAGTGCTTCCTGGGTCTATGAGAATGCGTTCAACGCTGAACCGACGTATGCGTAATTTGACGACCAAAGGATCGACGTGGCTGGCCACTGCTCCGACGAGGTCGGCGTCATTGAACTTAATTGTGGGGGCTTCTCTGGGCCTGCCGGTTGACATGTTACATGTTTGGGGAGCTGGGTGCGATTGAATCGTATGCACGGTCGGGGGTGCCGGCAGACCGTAGATTATGTGGATCACACCAAGCGGCGGTGAATCCTGTCTCAAGGCTAATGCTTTGGTTGGCCTTCCCTTGCTCACGTATTGCTGCAGTCGACCATCTCGCACCAGTTCCTCCAGATGGTCCTTCAGCGCATAACAGCTCTCGGTTTCGTGGCCGTGATCTTTGTAGTATTCACATCGTCTGTCTCTCCTCCGTGTGTCGGGAGGTCCCACCATCTTCGACGGCCACTTGAAAAATGGAAGGTGCTGGACTTTGGTCATTATGGCCGCGATCGGCTCTGTCAACTATGTATACTTCTTGTCGGTTCGCCTTGGGCGTCTGCTGTCGACTTGTAGTTGTTCGTTCGTTCGGTGGGAGCACTGATCGCTTGATCGGCGGGATTCCTGCCTTTTGTCTCGCTTGGTTCGTTGCCGGGGCTCAGGGCTTGGTGGCGGCACGGAGCTTATTGGTCGAGCAATTTCGGGGAGGGCCGTTTTGCTGGAGATTTGTCCGGCTTTTATCCTCAGGGCATCATCTTCGACTTTGCAATATTCTTCAACTTTCTTCATCAGCGCCCAGACTGTTTTGGGGGGCCTTCTGGTTAGGGAACTGCGCAGAGCACTGTCAGGATGTAAGCCCATTTTGAAGGCGGGGATGGCCATAGAGTCGTTGCAAGCGTCGTCAACAAGGTTGAAGCATTCCCAATATCGTGCCGAGTATGCTCTGAGCGTCTCTCCCGACTGGATCTGCATAGCCCAGAGGGAGTCGGCCTGTTTCGGTTGTACCTCATTGGTGATGAACCTGGCCCTGAAGGATTTCTGCAGTTGGCAGAAGCTTTTAATCGAAGCTGGCTCCAACTTGTAATACCACCTGACGGCTAGTGGACCTAGGCTGCTAGGGAATATTCGGCACATGAGGGCTTCATTGTCTGCGTGAAGCGTCATGGCCTGTTTGTAATGACGGATATGATCAGTGGGGTCTGATTTTCCGTCGTAAAGAGTGAATAATGGAGCTTTGAATTTCTTGGGCAGGGACGCCCTTGCGATCCGTCGCACGAAAGGATCGTGCTGGTCTTCCTCGTTTGAGCTGCTTCTCCTGCGCTTGATCCTTGTTCGCAGGTCCTTGTCGGAGGAGCTGGAGGTTTCGGATCGTCCCCTTGCGTCGAGCTCCGTGGATAATGAGTTGGAGTTGCTATCGGCATCCTTTGGTCGAGCCCGAGGTCTTTGCCCGTCTGCCCTCGGAGGTCGCTCTGGTTCCTGGCCCATGGCCTCTCTAGATTTTGCTACCTCCAGGGCCAACTCTTGACGGAGTCGTTCGTTCTCAGCGATCATGTTCTCGAGCCTTTGTTCGTTCTGCTTTGCTTGTTCCATGATAGCCTACATTGTTTCTTGTGCTGAAGTTGTTGGCGAATCAAAGTTCAAGGCGCGTCGTGCCGCGATAGTTTCTTTTCCGAGCATATTAGCTGGGGTGAGGTCGTCTTGCTGTGTGATCTCATCGGTGGCTATCGGAGGATCTTTGGTCACGCCTTCCATGGATGTATTTGAGTATTCCCACAGACGGCGCCAATTGGGGGGAAGTGGTTTTGGAAATACTCCTCAGATCCTGGAAGACGCCAATGATCCTCAGTTAGTCACCTGCAAAGATACAAACACTCCGGACGGGGGTGCCGGAATTAGCACTCCGACGGACAAGTTAGTTCCTGTACTCAAGAAAGCTTGTTCACTCAGTTTTTAGAAGTGATTCTTACATACCTCTCCTAGTTCATTGCCATTATATTTATACTCATTTTTTCTGATCCTCGGGGCCAGGGCCTACTTTTTCAATCATTATCTTTTCCAATATTCGGCTCCAGGGATCCTCCCCTATTCGGCCTATTTATCCTATTCGGCCCCTTATCCTCGCGAGATATCTGCCGGCTAGCGTCGATCTTCTGATATGTGCCTCCCCTATCTTCGCCAATTATTCGGCTACCACAATTATTATAGGCAAATTCTATCAACGGTAGATGGGTTTCCCAACTTCCTTGAAAATCTAGCACACACATGCGGAGCATATCTTCCAGGGTTTGTATTGTTCTCTCAGATTGACCGTCAGTTTGAGGGTGAAAAGCTGTACTGAACTTAAGTTCTGTACCCATAGCTTTCTGCAGACTCTACCAAAATCTCGAAACAAACTTGGGGTCTCTATCTAACACAATGGAAACGGGAATACCGTGAAGCCTTACAATTTCATTCATATAAAGCACTGCGAGCTTATCTGCATTATATTGAGTCTTTACTGGTAAGAAGTGAGCAGACTTCGTTAATCGGTCGACAATGACCCATATCGAATTCATGCCTCGGGGAGTCTGTGGTAACCCCACAACAAAGTCCATTGTCAAATGTTCCCATTTCCACTCCGGGATGGGAAGAGGTTGCAACAAACCGGCATGTCTTTGATGTTCCGCTTTTACTTGTTGGCATTGCAAACACTTAGAGATAAACTCCGCGATTTCCCTCTTCATACTTGGCCACCAAAAGTTTTGCTTCAAATCTCGGTACATTTTAGTACTTCCTGGATGCATTGAAAATCTTGAGACATGCGCTTCTTCCATTAATTTCCGTTTAAGTTCTAACACATTAAGGACACATATTCTGTTTTGAAACTTAAGCACTGAATCCATTAAACTGAACCCCAGTTTTGGTTTTGATTCTAACTCGTCACATATCTTCCTTAACGTGTCATCCTCCATTTGATGCAATTTGATCTCTTCAAGTAAGGTTGGCTGGGCCATTATTGCCGCCATTATAACCTCCTGGCCACGTATCACACACTCCACATTCAATTTATCTAGTTCAAGTACCAATTCCTTTTGTTCCGTAAATAAATACGCCAAATCTCCCTTATTTTTCCGGCTAAATGCATCCGCGACCGTGTTAGCTTTACCAGGATGGTAATGGATCTGCAAATCATAATCTTTAAGCAACTCTAACCACCGCCGCTGTCGCATATTCAACTCCTTCTGGGTAAAAAGATATTTGAGACTTTTGTGGTCGGTGTAGACTTCACAGGTTATGCCATAGAGATAGTGTCGCCATATCTTCAAAGCGAAAACTACTGCTGCTAGCTCCAGGTCGTGTGTGGGATAATTTTTCTCATGAAGTTTTAATTGTCGAGAGGCATATGCAATAACCCTTCCATTCTGCATAAGTACACAACCAAGCCCTTTATGCGAGGCATCACTGTAAATTACAAACCCTTCGGTATCAGATGGTAAGGCCAAAACTGGTGCTGTAGTCAACCTTGTTTTCAAATCTTGGAAAGCAGATTCCTGTTCTTCTGACCATTCAAATGCAACTCCTTTCCGAGTCAATTGTGTAAGTGGCTCAGTGATCTTGGAGAAATTTTGAACGAACCGCCTGTAATAGCCAGCTAATCCCATGAAGCTACGCACCTCGGCGACATTGGTAGGAGTTGGCCAATTCACAATCGCCTCAATTTTATGCGGATCAATAGAGATTCCTTCTTTTGTCACCACATGCCCCAGAAATGTCACCTCTTGTAGCCAGAATTCACATTTCTTTAGCTTTGCATATAAGAATATCATCGATAAAGACCACCACAAACTCGTCCAAATAAGGCTTAAATACACGATTCATTAGATCCATAAATGCTGCAGGTGCGTTAGTAACTCCAAAGGGCATAACTAGAAATTCGTAATGACCGTATCGGGTTCGAAAAGCTGTCTTCTCCACATCGTCAGCTTTAACCTTCAATTGATGGTATCCCGACCACAGAACGATTTTCGAGAAAACTTGTGCCCCTCGTAGTTGGTCAAATAAATCATCAATCCGTGGTAAGGGGTACTTGTTTTTGATTGTCACCTTATTGAGTTCTCTATAGTCAATACATAACCGAAGTGTTCCGTCCTTCTTTTTCACAAATAAGACTGGCGCACCCCAAGGAGATACACTCGGTCGGATGAATCCCTTATCGAGCAAATCTTGTAATTGAATCTTCGACTCTTTCATTTCAGCTGGGGCCATCCTATACGGTGTCTTAGAGATAGGTTGAGTTCCCGGCACCACCTCAATCACAAATTCAATTTCACGGTCTATCAATTGCCCTGGCAATTCTTCGGGAAAAACATCTGGAAATTCACGAACCACTGGAATTACATCAATACCCCCTTTTATCACCGGTTCCTCCAAAATACTACATAAATACCCCTGACACCCTTTCTGCATTAATTTACTAGCCTTCACAGCAGAAATCAAATAAGGTGGGGAAGTTACTTCCTGCCCCTGAACAATAGCCTCTGGTTGCCCCGGAGGATGGAAATTGATTTGCTTCGTCAAACAGTTTATAGTTGCACCATATTCATTTAGCCAATCCATTCCCAGAATAACATCAAAAGAGGTCATATCGAGAGGTATTAGGTTAGCATACACCCGAATATCCCCAATTAGGAGTTCACAAGCAACATATACAGAAGTGCAGTTCATAGATTTCCCCAAGGGTGAGGTTACACACAATATATAAGACAAGTTTTCTTCGGTTTTTCCCAAATTAGAAGCAAATAGTTTCGACACAAAAGAGTGGGTGGAGCCAGAATCAAATAATACATGAGCAGAATGACCATAAACAATAAATGTACCTGACACCACTGTTGCCGCATTCTGTACATCACCTGGGACCAATGCAAACACCCTTCCTTGCCTTGCGGTATCTTTATTATTAGTAGGTTTAGTTGCTGTCTTTGCGTTGGGGGTTGGTGTAGACCCCGCAGAACTGGTAGCAGGTATGTTGCCCTTTTGTTGAGCCCATTGTGGGCAATTCCTTACCTGATGACCCGTTTTGCCACACTTAAAACAAGCCCCGGTCTTCCAGTGGCAAGTCCCTCGGTGCTGCCTTCCACAATCTGGGCATACAGGAGTGGCATTTTGAGTATAGGTGGTGGTGCTAGAGTTTCCGGAGTTGTGCTTCTTATTGGGTGGAGTCACTGATCCCTTTGACCACTGATTGTTCTGCCTTTTCCCTTTCCATTCGGAAATCCGATTCTGAGCAGCAAGATTTCCTTCTGCTATAACAGCCCTTTCTAACACATCAACATAAGTAGGTAGCTTCAACATATTGACCCTGTCTTGGATGGCACCCCGTAACCCTCCTTCGAATTTCCGTGCCTTCTTGTAATCCGTATCCACCATATGCGGCGCAAATCGAACTAGTTCTGCAAATTGAGCTTCGTATTCTGCAACAGTCTTGCTTCCTTGTCTAAGAGTTTCAAATTCCGTCACCTTCTTATCTCGCATGCTTTGAGGAAAGTATTTGTCATAGAACAATTCTAGAAATCTATCCCATACTAATCCGGGGTGTACAGTCCTTGTGAGCATCCACCATCTCCGCGCCTCATCCTCAAGAGTGAAAGCAGCCAATTGCACTTTTTGAGCTTCTGTACAAGGAAACACTTCAAATAGTTTCTCAATCCCCAGTACCCATGCCTCAGCTTTCATTGGTTCTATGCCTCCTTTGAAGACTGGCGGTTTCATCTTTTTAAACTCTTTAGTAAGGGTGATGGTTCGGTCTTCAGCATGAAAATCTGGTACTGCCAGTGGAGGTACCGGTGGTGGTGGCGGTTGTTCTGGTGGCTGTTGCTGCTGTTGTGGTTGTTGTTGCTGCCGTAGGGTCTCCGCCATTTCCATAATCATTCTCTCCATCCTATCCAACCGTGCAGAAGTAGCATCTTCAGCATCGTCTGTCCTTGTTCTCACCATTTCCTACACAACAAACAATTATATACAGGAAACATGATTCAAAATTGTTAGCATTATCAGAGTATACGTAACGTTGCCCTCGCTCTTTCATATACTTTCAGGATGTCATGCAAAATGCCTAAAGCTTTTCTAGACACCCTAAGCTCAATGGACCCGTGTGTGAGAGAGCAACTCGTGCTCTGATACCACTTGTCACACCCCCAACTTGCCCCTGGAAGTTTGGGCGTGACCCATGCAGAAAAGGACACTTAACCTGCTATATATTTAGAAAGTAGGGGCCTAAACGGAAGCAGTAACAACAAGTAATACATAATAAGAAAATATGACATCCATTGAGCGACTAAACCACGCCAGGATCACAGACATCACATAAGATGAATAAACCAAAAAGATGAACCAAAGGAGATACACTTTTGAGAGCTAATAATATACATACACAGATCCAGCTCCAAGGTTGGGCGCATAACAAAATATTATGTACATAACAGTCTAGGCCAAAAGCTAGAGCATAAACAATAGTCTAGCAATTCCACAAAAGTACGGTTTCGACCCAAAGCTTGGCTGTGCTTAGACTGACAAAAGTGTGACAGTGCCGAGTTAAGATCGACCTCCTGGTTGGTTACCTACAGGAACAGACATAACATAGGATGAGCCAAGCTCAGTGAATAATAGTACTTACATGCATGTAAAACAAAGATGATACAATAACCATGTAGTTAGTTTGCTTCTGTATAACTTTTAGGACAACTTGCTGATTCACAATTTCGTAATTTGGCCCTTGGCCTGAGGAGTTCACATATTCACAAAAACCATTGGGTTTTGTAATTTCACAACTTGTAGCAATGGCCTTCGGCCCCCTTTATTCACGATTCACAAGTTCACACATTCATATTTCACATATCGGCCCTTGGCCTCATAACTTCTTAGTTCACAATTGGCTCTTGGCCACATAGGTTCACAACTTCACAATTCCTTAGATGCGTTCCATAAATCACAAGATTTCACACAAAGCGTACATGGCTTCACAACCACTTTCAATGTTTCCATAGTTTCATAATATTTCTCATATAGCACATAACTTCATGCAAACATGATTCTGACAATAAGGATCATAACGTCAATAATAATAATTATTAACGGGTAGAGGTACATTGAAGTACTATTACTCACAGCGTTGTGATGGCGTGCTGGTTTCTTCCGGAGTGTGCCCTGCACACAATCATAACTTATAAATTAGTTTGCTTTCTTCATAAATTGTTGGGGAATCATTTCCTACATCATTACACTCCACATGAATTGATGACCAACTTAAAATCATCAGAAACATATTCTAAAACTATCAGGGAATCAAGCACGCAAAACTGAACAAGCATATTTTCTTTCTGAAAATTAGTCCTCCGCTCGAGCGCTACTTTGGCCGCTCGAGCGGACTGTAAAATGTGCAAACTGCTGGGAGGTGGTTTTTCCCGCTCGAGCGGGCTTTCCTCCGCTCGAGCGGACCACGCGAATTCTGAAATTCTGAACTTTGAATTTAGCAACTTCATCCCATTTCTCATACAATTCCAAATGAATCTAAGACCATATTTCAATTCAACATCCCTATAATATGGATTCTACCTTGAACATGACCAATTAAACAAGATTAAGAACTTAAACAAGCCATCTCTCTCTCAAATTTCACTTTTGGATTCAAGTTCTTCATGTTCTTGAACCATGGCACATGATATATACATAAATTCATGAAGTGATGGTATAAAACCAAGGATTGAAGTATAATTTCATATAACACCCAAATTAAGTGTCAAAATAACCAATTGATGAAAAACCCTCATAATTCAAACATAAATCATACATGAATCAAACAAAAACATGAATTACAACTCTAAGTTGCCATAACAAGGAGATCTTGGGCTTACCTTGAATTTAATCCCAAACTTCTAACAATTTTGCCCAAATTTCTTGTTGAATCACTTCTCTCCCAATTCTCTTCTCCCTTCTCTCTTATTTCCTCTCCAAAATGATAGTCACGTTTTTGATCTTAAGTCCAAAACAAGGCTTAGAGATATATATGCAATATAAGAGCATATAAGACGAAAATCAATCGCTTTATGATGCCGAAATTGAAATTTCGTAAACATGCTTAATATTACTTAAAAATTATGCTGATCACAAATATATAATCACTTTCAGATAATTAAACCGTTAAGGCTTCCAATTTCTATTTTAATGCTCTAATAGTAACAGATACTTTTCTTGCCTAACAGATAATGTTCAATTCATAAGGCATCAACTCATAAGACACATATATATATAACTTAAATTTTCATGCAGTTCCACATTAAACATTTGAAAGCACTGAATAAAAATTAAAATATAGCAAAGTCACATACGAGGGTCGGGTTATTACAATATCTCTCGGGAATAAAAGGTCGGACCCTCGGGGGTAGCGTCATAGCATCAAAATCATCCCCGGCACCTGGAGGGCCTCCACCATGAGGGAAATTACCTGCCATTTCGAAAAATCTGCAAAAGGAGTGAAAAATGAGCAAAATGAGCCAAAATTGGAACAAGTCAACAAAAGTCAACTCTCGGGAAATGGAAAAGTCAACAAAAGTCAACTCCCGAGAAAATCTTCCAAATATTGAGACAAACTTACCTCAAGTGGTAAAAATGAGAAAAGAAGCCCCGAAATCAAAATTTAATCGGTCCAAAGTGCTTAAAATCGAATGTTTTCGCGAAAATAATTTGCGTGGGAGGCTGAAAAGCGCGTATAAAGTGCAGATCTGAAGGAGAAAATGGTTTGGGAGGCAAGAGGAGAAGTTTTCGCAGCTGTGGGTGTGAGCTCAAAGTGAATGGATGAGAGAATATAAAGAAAATGAGGCGAAAAGACAAAACTGCCCCCTATTTTGGGAAGGTGGCCGGCCGGCCACCTTTCCTAGCTGGCCAGCCATTTGCTTTATGAAACATGGCTAGTGGCCTCTCCTTAGGCAACCAGCTGGCCGGCCATGTCCCCCACATGCTCCCCTAGCTCTCTGCAAATTTTGAGGAAGATCGGAGTTCCCGGGACCTGAAAAAGTTTGAGAAAAGTGTACCTTCTGGCGCGAAATTGCTCCGCCAGAACTTCAGCTGCAATTTCTGACATGTGTCTCGTCATCATTCACCGAAATCAAGGTGTATCCTTTTTGAACATGTTGTAACCTCTCCGGGAGGTGAACCAGAGGTCACAGTCAAGTCGCCTCCGCCGAAACACGCGTTTCATTGCTCGTTGTTTCGTGACAAACGGGCGCCTTGATTTATGCTCGTTTTGCATTGTTGTGCACTTAACTTGCATTCTCATGAGCATCTTGCATTATCATGCATGATTTCTTGGCATACCATACCTCTATGCTTGAGCATGCGTTGTCACGCACGTTCCCTTCTTGCATTGCGATGCATTCACTCGCCGACACTGCGCGTGTCAAACTTTCAGAATCACAGGAATCACATTGAATATATGTTGTTAGCATATTGTTCTTGTTGAATTTCTCTTTTTTTGCAGGCACGATATTGTATGTACGGTTCATTTGAGGCTGGTGTGACCAGACGAATCGCGCAGGTATCGTATCTTCTCCGTGTGAGACGCGACGAGAATTGAATAATTCTCCGCATTCCCAACTGCATGAAATGGAGTTGTTGCTTTGCATTCTTGCTTAAAACTGTTGCATCTATTTGCGAATACTTGCTTCATTACAGCCTGCTGCATTTGCATGATCATTAAGTTACATCTGGCTCTGTGCATATCGCTTTGCATTTTGCCCCCTTGCCTGCGGGCACGCCTACGGGCACATATCTCTGTGCATCTTGTATGATTGTCTAAGTCTTCGGCCTTGTCAAAAATGGGTCGTCTCTGGGCTTTGACATTCACTCCCGTCACTTGTGACTTCCGAGTTCTGTCAAAGAGGGGCAACTGTAGACACCCCATTTTTGACCGACCTTAAGACTCAGATGTCACCAGTTGAGCGCTTGGTGATGTTGTATATTGTGCTCGTTCAGAAGTCTCAGAGTCACGGCCGTGAGCCCTGCCTCCGGACTTCCGAACCCTCTTTTGTACCTTGTCTCGGTTTGCGAACCAGACTCGGTTTTCTCTGTTTCTTTTCCTGAAGGGAGGGGGAGGTCCCGTAGACCATCTCTCAGTGGCCGTGGGCTACATTTCGTGGCCGTAGGCCATTTTGCCCATTTCGGAGCCCCCGGTTTTCGGAGCCGTCAGGCCGTGTGCCTCGGTTCGGGACCGCCTAACCATCTCCGACTGCTCCGGTTTTTGGCATGCATCTCATTTACTCCCTTTCGAGGGACACTGGGGCCTGAGAGGCCCGCTTCATGGTCGAATGCCACTTTCGGTGCTTAAAGGCCTATTTTCGGGACCCCGAACTGCGTGTTTTGGCCCCCGAGCATTCGTTTTGCATCGATTTTTGTTCATTTTTAGCAGGTACCTCTGTTTTATCACCAGGAAGGTCACTGAAGGGTGGGAGGCCATCAATTGTCTCAGCAACCAGTTATGCTCCTCCGACGCCCGTTTTTCTCACTTCCGAGCCAATGTTGACCACCCTAGGGCCACCTTCTTCAACCCCAAACCACATATTTGTGTTGTACACACATGGGAGGACCCTAATATCACATGGCTGGCCGGTGACTCAACTTGAACCTTTTGAACCCCTCCTAAAAGTGGCCTATTCTCTCTCCTCTTTTAGAGTTGCCAATTTTGAACCATATGGTTGTGTTGAGGGGACCTGGGAGGACACCAATATCTGGCGGCCGGCCACTAATTCAACTTGACCCTTTTGACCCCTAGCCGGCCGGCTGGCCACCTACAGCAAAAATACCCAGCCGACCAGCATCCTCAGTGTAAGTACTTTACAGCTGTATTGCCTTTTTCCCCCAAAAAGATCTCAATCCGGGAAAAAGTTTTGGAGGGAAACTTGACACCATTTCCCTCCACTTTTTCCTCCACTTTTCTCCCCCTTTCTTGCCTATATAGCTAGCCTCCCAACTCAAGGAAAAGGGTTGGAAAAATTGTTGGGAGCTCATACATACTCCATCTCTCTCATTTCCTCAAGTTTTGGTACCATTTCTTCATCACTACCAAGCACCACCACCACCACTCCACTTCCAGCACCTTGAGAGGATTTCCAGCAGCTAGGAAGCAACATTTCTTAAGCCAAAAGGAAGCAAAGCTTTGGTCTTCAAGGGTAAGCCATCTTGCCCTCTTTTGTAGCACTTTCTTGCACCATTCTTCTAGCCTATTTGCTTACTGTTTTGGGCTCCAACCCTAACTGAAAGGGTCACTTTTTTGAGCCATTCTTCATGTTTGTTTAAGGTCTCAACCCTGTTTGAGCCCCCCATTTGGTACTTGCTTCAATACCTCTTTGTATGCCATTATTTTGCATAGTATTTCTAGCCTATTTGTGATCTGTTTTTGAGCATGATATAAACTGTGAGTTGGCTTATTTTGAGCCCCTCTACAACATTGTAGAAGGGCTCAACACTGTTGGGGGCCTCCATGTTGTACTTACCATTATACCCCTCTTTGGCCCCCATTTTTGCATGCTTTTTTAGGCTTATCTAGCTTCTGTTTTCAGCCATGATCAGAACTGAAAATGGCCATATTTTGACCTCCTTGGCATGTCTCATTAAGGGTCTTTGGCTGTTTGGTGAATGCTTTGTATACCTCATGTTATAGCCTCTTGTTGGCCTATTTCTTGCATGGCATTTTTAGCATGTTTTCATACTGATTTGAGGCATGTCATAAACTGTAAATGTTCATATTTTTTGTCCCTCTTCAGTATTTTAGAAGGATATTTTTCTGTTTGGGCATTGCATCTATCACTTACTTCATTGCTTCCCTTGCGGAGCCATTTTTGTTTGCCATTTTAGCCCTACTTGTGATTGCTGTTTGGCCATGTTTTGTACTGTAAAAATGTGAGTTTTGGGGCTTCCTTGCTTCTTCTTTTTCATGTCTTGTACCAATTATGCATGTTTAGTATAGCTGTAGGCCATTCCGCATGCCTAGTTTTGCATTTCGGGAGAGATCCCTTGCATCGGGTCTCATTTCGCCTTAGTTCGGGGCTGTTTTCCCTCTCATTTTGCTACTGATTTTAGCATGTTTGCATGTCATATTCTGTGTCTTTGCCATGTCTCATTAGAGTGGCATTTCGGTGCCTGAGGGTCCGTTCTCGGTTTGCGTGCCCGCGGACACGTACTTCGAGGTGTCTTGTTTTCATCTAATGGCCTCCTATGTGAGTGTGGCTGAGGCTCTCTCATGTTGGTGTAAGCCCATTATTGCATTGCGTATGCCATTTCATCCGTAGCATTGTGTATGCCCGGTTATGTATTACCTCGTATAGCGTGTATGCCATTCCATGACATTGTGTATGTTAGGATCGCATATTAGCTGCATTTCATGCATGTCATGCATATTGCATCGTGTTCGGGATAGGAGTTAGCCCGGGCACGGGAAACGAGGCGCGTTTCGCACTCCGAGTGACGGAACGTGTCTCAATTCCCAAGTCACCGACACTCCGGATTATCCATGATGGAGTTAGGTTTTGTTGTAGCATTCATATGCATTCATCCTATATTGAGTTGTGCAATTCGGCTCCTCGGCCATCATGCATCGATATGCGTGATTGGTGGCACGAGGATCGAGGCATGCATATATCTGTGAAATACATTGCTATGCCCCTTTCCTGCTCTCTGTTGCAGTATATCAAGAATCAGCGGTCTTCCGAAGCTTGGCGCGCTTTTCGAGAAACATTGCGAAACAGAGGCTAATTGGGGCATTCCAGTGGATTTCCGCGCAAGGCAGCCCAAACATACATCGTTCATCAGAATCAAGGCAGTCCCTGGCTTGCATGCCAGTTTTACAGCTTTCTTAGTTAATTTGTTAATTAATTAGGAATTTGTATATTATTCGGACTGTAATATTTTGGACTGTATTATTCTTTCATTTGGGACTGTATATTCTTTCGGACCCTCTGCGCGAGGGCAATATTGTAATAAGTGTGGGTGAGTGTGATGTATGTCTTCCAACCCCACGTCTTTCTTCCCTTTTATTTACCAGCTTATGATGGTTAGATATAGGGCATATTTCAATTAGCATACAGTATGACAGCATGTTTGCATCATTCATCTGTTTTGCACGCACCGGGCTCGACGCATCATACAAACTGCATTTGTATTTCAATTCCAAATTGAATACGTGTTAGTTGTAGCATTCCATATGCCATGTTTAGAATAGCCGAGCCTGCTATAGTTGCATTTTTGCATGTGTTGCATTAGGCATTTCTGTATACTTAGGATCATGCATGATTTCTAATGAGTTTTTGTTTTGGCTTGGAGTACTCGGTGAGTCTTTATGCTTTAGCATCCTTGCATGCGTGTGAGTGTTGTCATGAATAACATGCTTGCCATGAGGTTATTTGCTTAGGTGATATAACTGCCTGAATGCCTATGGGTGAAGGTTGGGTTATTTGAATTGGGACAATTCATCAAATGTTTGTTTTAAGCCCACTAGATTGTGGCAGCACCATGTTTTATAAGCCCACCTGAGGGTGGCAAAATCTGCATTTTAAGCCTACCTACGGGTAGCAAACCATCTTTCAAACCAACATGAAATGTTTTGTTCCAATTCAGGCGACTCGGTCTATACTTGTATGCTGTGCGCATCACATAGTAACCTAGGCTAATAACCAGAATAAGAACATACAATGTTTTCAAAATAAGATATCATGGTTAGTAGAGGCCGGTCTTTGACCGGGCAAGCGGGGGTGCTCACGAAGTGACCTTCCCCAATCGTACCCAAGTTCCCGAGCCGAGGCAACTTTGGTGATGACGGACACGTGGCCTTTGGCACCGAGTCAGGGTTTCCTAAATTTCCCCATTAAAAAATATTTAGGTGGAGCTGTGTGCCTCCCTGATGGAGCTGTGTGCCTCACTAATGCATCCGATACTTTTGCAGGCTTCCTTCGAGTACACACAGCAGTCGGTGGAGCTGTGTGCCTCCCTGATGGGGATGCTGCAGCGGACCCTCGATGTCATGGCCGCCTACAGTCTTCCGGTACGTTCTTCTGACCACAGTCTCAAACCATACTCTGTTCCATACATACTGATGCACTACACAAAATCTGATAAACTGCTCACGGCATCTGATACACGATACTTACACACTGCATTCTGCACTGATTAACTGCTCACGGCATTCACACACTGTGCTCATACACTGCATTCTGCACTGATTCACTGCTCACGGCATTCACACACTGTACTCATACACTGCATTCTGTACTGATTCACTGCTCACGGCATTCACACACTGTACTCATACACTGCATTCTGTACTGATTCACTGCTCACGGCATTCACACACTGTACTCATACATTGATAAACTGCTTCATGTATACTGATGCATTTGTTTTTCATATTTTTCAGCCTCCCTTTCCGATTCCGCCAGTGGGCGGTGCTCCTCCGGCTGGGTCTCCCCTTTCTACTCGGGATGGCAGGATATTCCCCCGTACCAGAGGGAGACACGCTCATGTCGGGAGCAGCTCGCGAGCACCAGTTCCAGGTGATGGCGAGTCAGAGATGGAGGCGGAGTCGTCCGAGGAGGAGGCCGGGGATAGCTCGGGCTCGGGCTCTGACAGCGATGCTTCCGACGATGCTCCTGGGCTTCTGCCCAGGAAGAGGGCGAGGATGGATCCCCCGGCACGAGGCCATTGATGATGATTACAGACTTCCGCTGTTTTTTCCTCTTTATTTCTTTTCTTGTACTTTTCTCTTTTTGGTAGATAGAGTACTATGTACTGCCGCAGGCAGATTTTGCTTTCTTCAAAACTTTGTATTTGAAAAGACGATGATATGAAACAAACTTTTATCTGAAAAGTATTTTATTTACATACCTCGTACTTTGCATTGCATTGCATCATATTACACCTCAAATGTAAATGAAAATGATCTGTTGTCTGAAAATTGAGCACTTGCACTGTAATAATCGGATAACCAACCAACTAACAGCAAACAACCCAGAGAAATCACTGCTCAAACTGAACAAATAGCCCATATTCTGCTAGGGATTAATCTGCACACAGCTCATAATACAATATCCGGTCCATTCTGCACACGGCAAACTTTGAACAATTGGCCCAATCTGACAAGACGGATCACCAAAACTAAGACAGTTGAGGTTGAAACACATTCGGATGTCCCAAAATTTCCTTTTCTTCTCTTGCCTCGCATAAATGTAGAGAATGGCACAGCATTCTGAGCACAAACGATTGACTTTGGAAAAGGGATTTCACAACCGGGGTATCGAGCCTACAACTGAACACAGTGGAAAGGACTCAAGTGAAGAAAATAAAAGGCACACGACCTAAACACAACGAGATACACTCGGAAAAGACTCAAAGCTAAATTGAGATCGACAAATCAAAGGACATGACACACGGACATGCTTGAAAACAAAAGACCTTGAGGAGCCAATTCCTCCGGGCAGGTTTCCCACCCTTTCTGATTTGTATGATTCTCACGCCACTCGGCCCTCAAGCTCGGTTTTTCTCTCAAAACCCTCTTGCTCACTTTTCTCTCGACTTACACCTCTCTATTCTTTATTCTCTCATTTTTCATCCCTCCCCAGGGTGATCGATGGATGAATAGGAAGCGGCAGATTCATGCCGAATACAGCTAGCTCACGGCTATTTCTTCTGATAGATAAAGTGCTTTCCTGGCAGGCGCGTTGATGACAAGGGAGAGACAGAACACCTGGCTCAAACTGTGCCCCTAGTTCATTACTTTGACCATTTTTTGTTTTCTTTCTAAAACAGTTTTGATCAAAAATGAGAGTTGGATTAACACGCTTGTTCAATTTTTGATTTGAAAATCATGCAAGTCAGGCCGTAAGCACTGAAAGTTTTCCTTTTAGGGTCCAAACATGGTCCAATTTTAAAAAAAAAATGGAATAGTTTTCGAGAAAATAGTCACCCTCAGTAAAAATTTTCAAAAACTATTTTCGCGAACGGTCAATGCTCAACAAGCACAGAACCTACCCTCGAGATACACAACCTCGGATCGGAGGCAATTTGGGAAAATTGCCCCTTGCTTGAAGGGGGGAAGAGGGCAACGGAAAGTTGCCCCTAGTTTGGGCGGCAACTCACGGCAACTTTATGGCGATATGAGGCAACGGAAAGTTGCCCCTTGCTTGGACAATGCCGCGGCATGCTCATCGATGATTGATCGCAACCGGATTCTCATGCACGGAGAGGACGAAAGCGGCCACAAACAATATATGGACACAGTCACCTTGAAAGCATTGATGGTTGGACTTCAGGAGGAAGTTGATCACGCAGCTCCAGTTGTTGCAACCGAGACATTGGATTCGGAGGAAGCATAGGTAATCAAAACCATTACATGGACTGAGACGCTATGAAAGCGTTAAGGGCTGGACTTCAAGATGAAGTTGCCTACGTATCCCAAACATGGGAATCAAGCCTTATGTAGTTCCGGTTAAGGTACACTCAGGTATTTTAACCTTCACTATTTTTAGGCTCTTACTTTTGCCAAGGCGCCCAATGCGGGTTTTCGACCTTGCGAGCTTCTTTTCTCTCTTTTTCTTTTTTTTTTCTTTTGCATTTTTTTTCTTTTTCTTTTTTGTTTTCTTTTCTTTTCTTCTTTTTTTTGCTTTCTGTATATATTTTCCTTGCTCTAACTTTTGCCTGGGTCGCCCTTCTGGGTTTTCGGCCCAGCGAGCCTCTCAAAGGGTAAAAGTGTAGCGAGTCCATGCCAAATGGTTTCTTGAAATCGAAGCCTCCCCGTTTCCGGGAGAATGGCTGTTGCAGTGTTTTGCGGAAGAACCCATCACGGTTGCTTTGCCAACTTCTCCTGGTGAACTCTAGTCTTTTGCTCCAATTTCGGTGCCCCTTGATCGAGGGCTGCTTCGAGTCTGGCCACACGGGCTTCACATTGATAGCTGACCATTGAACATTCTGGATGCCGGTCCAAGGTTTGAAAATGAGGGGTCGGGTCTCGAGGCTGAGAGCGATCCTAAGCTGCGCAATCTCGAGAGCGATCCCACACAGGTCTTCGCAGGACCGCGCAAAACATTTTTTGAAAGTTTTAAAGAAAGTGACAAATCGCTCGCGCTGAAGACAGTGTGGAACCAGTCTGGATCAAGCCAGGGTCTTTCTCAGTACTCACGCTGACAAGCATGATTTCAAACATTAAGGGCTTAGCATGCTTCTCTTTCTTTCAACTTGATCAAAGTTTTGCAAATCCCGAGGAATTCCTTCCTCTTCGTTTTTATCACCGTAGTGTTTAAAAAGGTTTGAAAAACTTAGGTCAAAACAATAATTATTAGGGCACACAAGAGCGGGTGGAATGCGCTGTCACCCCCATTCGAATTCTCTGGCACAACTAGCCCAAAACAATAGATACGGAAACACGGTAGCCGCAGCTGTTTCATTCAGGTTCCCCGGATGTAAATTGGCTCCACAACAGAGGTAGACCCAAAAAGAAAGCAAAAAGAAGTAATTACAAAACAAAACGGTGCTTGAGGCAACAACCCCGGAGGCACCTGGTATTCTATACAAAAGGGGGACTGACTCGTTACAACAAGACAGACCCTTAAGCAAAAAGGACTGACTCAGGACAGAGAGACAGACTCAAAATAGAACAAAAGGCTGACTCGACACCCGAGCCAGGATTTACAAAAGTAGCATTCGCGGATGCTCAAAAATGCGTGCCAGACGCCACATCAAAAACTCGAGGCGCTGCCCGCAGGCGGTTGAATCCCAATTACATACTCGCAGTATCGGTGTCCTCAAAATCCAACAACTGAGTGGTGACGGATTTAGCTGAGGTGGGTGGGAGGATAACCTCGTTGTCAATCAGATCCTGCACCTCGTGGCGGAGGCGAAAGCAGTTATCGGTGGAGTGGCCAGATTGCTGGTGGTACGCACAGTACTGAGTGGCATCATGTCCTGCTGGAAGGGGTTTGGGGAGCGGCCTAGGCTCGAGGGGTGTAAGATGCCCCTTTTTGGCCAAAATCAGAAGTGCCCCAGACAAAGGCATGTAGAGAGGATGGAAGACCCTGCGCCCCCGGGGCTGGTATTTTGAAGCCTGAGTGCTCCTGCTAGATGTGCTGGCGAACGGATCGGCAGGTGCGGGCTTGAATTTCTGATCCTTCCCAGGTACGGGGTTGGGAGTGAGAGAAACTGTTTCAACATAACGGGGTCTATCCTGATTTTCCGACTGGCTTGAACTACCCTCAGGTAGAGTGGGAAAAGCATCCTTCACAATTTTGGTTGTCATCGCAGATACCTGTTGTTTATTCATCCCCCCGGCTTTTAAAGCCTCGACTGCCCACAGCAGCTGTCCCATGGGGTCGGCGTCTGCCTTTGCCACATTTTTACCTCTGGCCTCAGCCTGATGAGAGGTTTGGGTTGGTACTGGTACATCACTGTTGTATGTGGAGGCCATCTCTGGCTGATTAAGCTCGATCACAATCCGCCCCAGTAACGGGGGCTCTTGGGGCTCAAAATTTCCAGCATACGGTGCAACCGGTGGTGAGGCTGACATCCCGTAAGCGAGATCTGCCACAGATCTTTGGAGATCACCTATCATCCCCATTAACTCGAATGTAGTGGGCTCGCGAGCCTGATAGAATTGGGGGGCCCAGATTGGGTGTGTAGCGGGCGACCTAGGAGGATGCGGCATATCTACGCCGGCCTCACTCTGTAGGGTGATCCCTTGATCCAACGCGGCTGCCATAACCACTATTTCTTCTGAACTCTGCGTCATCTCAAATCCTGCCCCAGCAAGGGAAAACACTGGCTATTCTGTATCAACCTTCTGGACTCTCTGAACTGAAAGGAAAAACGGACATCATTTCAGCCCAAAACAGATCAAACACAGACGCAGTCAAACATCTAATCTCTACTACTGATTACTGTTCCCCAGAGTCACTGCTCCCAGAACTGAACTGATACCCGCAGATATAACTGGTTCCTCAATCAACACTGATACTGGTGGCCTTCGGGTCGGATACTCGCACTGGTAAACTGACATGTACTTTCCTGCAGAGATACACTCTAGAAGCACATAGCAGATAAATGAGAACCAAAACACCCCTATATTGGCGTAGGGTTTCCCTGTCCTATTTTGTCAGGAGCTAGGGTTTCACTACGCACGCAGCGGTCTCAAACAACCTATATCGGGTAAGCAACCTGTCCTAGTTTGGAATGGTCACTACGGATTTCGATATGCACTAGGTCGAATGGTCGAAAAGGGTGCCCCGGTAAAACCGGGGTTTGTGTTCCCATACTGGCAGAGCCCGCAACCGGTCAGCCTTACGGACATGCCTTGACAAGACAAGCCTCCGGCAAACCGCTCAGGAATAGCAGATGGCCAACACGGTGTCCTAGGCGCACCAATGCACATGCAATGCAAAGAAACACATATGTGTAGTCAAAACAGGATATCACGAGTTCGAGTCAAGCTCTCTAATACTCCCCAGCAGAGTCGCCAGAAACTGTAGACGCGCTCGTGGGCTTCACTCTACAGTTCGGACTCCCTTTTGTTTGTTGCGGTTCTAAATCTGAACCAAAGAGTCCAACTCTGGCAAATTGTTTTGAAGAAAAATATATTTTGAAAAGAAGTGCCAAACATGGACTGCTTTGCCAGATTACAGAGTCGCCACCTAAATGTTTTTTAAAATGGGGGAATTTAGGAAACCCTGACTCGGTGCCGAAGGCCACGTGTCCGTCATCACCAAAGTGACTTGGCTCGGGAGCTTGGGTACGATCGGGGAAGGTCAGCTATGAGCACCCCCTTTCGCCCAGTCTGAAGACCGGCCTCTACTAACCGTGATATCCGTTTTTTGAAAACATTACATGTTCTTATTCCAGTTATTAGCCTAGAATTACTATGTTATGCGCGCAGCAAACAAGTATAGACTAGATTGCCTAATTTGGAAATAAACATTGCATATCCGTTTTGTCTCGAAAAACGTGTTGGTTTTTGCTATTCTAAAGTAGGCTAAAGTACGGATTTCAATGAGTTGTTCCAACTCACGCAATCCAACCTCCACCCACAGGCATTCAAGCAATTTATCACGTAAGCATTTAGCCGCATGGCAAGCATACTGTCATGGCAAACGTTCACACGCATGTGACATGCTAAAGCATAAAAACTTACATTGTACTCCGTGCCAAAACAATAAACCAGTTAGCAAAACATGTGTGACCTAGTTCATGTTAAGTGGCTAATGCAACACAGACATAGATGCAATCTAGAGTAGGCTCGGCTAACCCTAAACATGGCATATGAAATGTGCGAGTAGCACGTATTCAATTTGGAATTTGAAAATACAATGCAGTTTGTATGATGTACCGAGCCCGGTGCATGTAAACAAATGCATGAATGCACGCATGCATTGCATAAGGTATGCTAATTTAAATGTGCCCTAATCTACCATCGTAAGCAGGTAAATAAAAGGGAAGAAAGAAGTGGGGATTGGAAGACATACATCCACTCACACACACTTATTACAGATACGCCCTCACTCGGAGGGACCGAAAGAATATACAAATTAATTAACTACGCAAGCTAATTAATTATTACAAATTAACTAAATTAATCAGATAAATCAATTAATCTAATTAAACAGTAAACCGCCTCGGGATGAGGGCCAAATGCAGCATGCGCTCGGGACTGGCTCGGAACTGCACTGTCATGCACGGATTGCCTCTGTTTCCTCTGCTCTCCTTCTCAGAAAATTGACAAAGTCCCAGGAATGCCTCTCAGGGCACTGGGGATCACCACCGGCTGGGGTAGGACACCACCGGCTGAAGGAGGAGGCCACCGGCACAAAAAGAAGCCATCGGCTGTTTGTTGACTGCCGGTCGGCACTAAATAGTGCCGGCCGGCACTGAATGCCTGCAGAACCTGCAACTCACAGCAGCAGAGGAGAAATCTATGCATTACAATATAATTCAAGCCATTTATGCACCAAACACATCCCTTATCATGTTATTGACTCAAAGGGGCATGTGCCTCAATTCCCGGACCACCAATCGCGCATTTCCATGCATGATGGCCCTAAGAACCAAGAATGCAACTTTGATTTCAAATGCATGCAATGCAAACAAGCAAACAAGGGTGCTCAACCTCCATCATACTTCACCTCAAGAGGCCAAGCATACATGCTCATGCAATGCAACTCTAAGCATGTTATCTAGCATGCAACATGAACAATGCAATATGTACATGCAAAGGGTTCAAGCAAGCATGCAAGGTAAGCATGCAAACCAATGGAAGGATGGTCTTATACATGAATTAGGCAACTCAAATAGTCCTAAAATCAGTGGCCAAAGTGCCTAGAAATGGAGACTAAACACACACACACACATGCAAGTGTTATGGTCCAAACCCAAGGCATAAACATGGCAACCCCCAAGCACACTTGGAGATACCAAACAAGGACAATAAACACACATTGTAAAGCTCTGAAAATCATGCAAAACATGATGCCAAATCATGCAACAAAACAAGCCAAACAAAACATGCAAATGGCCTAAGGTTCAAAGCAAGTCAATGGGGCTTTGAACCACACTTAGCACAACCACACGTGGCAATACTTAAACACTTAAAAACAGAGTTTTAACACATAAAACTAAGCCTAAAGGACCACCTAGATGGCATCTAGATGATATGAATCCAAAGGCATGCGTTAAAGCCAAAACATGGAGCATTTGACACATACTCTTGAAGCATTAAAGAGGCATGCTAAGCAATCAAACAAACATGTATGAAGGACTGAAATAGCATGTAAAATGGTTCCAAACCGTCAAAAACAATGCAAGCAAGACATGCTACATATTCATACTCTTAAGGCCAACAAGCCAAATGCAAAGAGGCTATATTACACATGCTATGGTTGACTCGAACAACATGAGACAGACCTTGAACATGGAAATATAAGCATAAAAACTTCACAAATGTAGGCCTAAAACATGCTAGAAACTAAGGCACACAACCTAGGCATGTTAAGGCATCAAAGGGCATTACAAGGCAACTATGCTAAGCATGCATAAGAGACCAAAACTAACTTAAAATCATGTTATAACATGGCAATATAAGCATGAAAAACAAGTCAAACATGCTCAACACACACTCAAGCATGAAGCTCCATAAGGAAGCAAAACTTGCCCTTTTCAAGGACATTAAGGAGAGGGGGTGGCCCTCTCCTTTTGGAGACTTTATGGCGCCATCTCCACCACTGAAATCCCTCAAGATTTCAGTGGTGAAGAGGCCCAAGCACAAAAATCTCGGATCTCAACAAAATGGCACAAAAAGTGGCCTTTTCAAGGCCTAAGGGTGGTCAAACCTACCCAAACTACCAAACACTCTTAATAAACAATGGAGAGGGCTAAAAAACAGAACTTTTATGTGTTAATCACTAAGCACAAAAATAGTTCTAAACTAGGTAAAAACAAGGTGCAAGAATGGGGTAAAAAGAGCTAGTTTCTCACCCTTGTTGACCACCTTCACAAGAGTTGATGTTGTTGCTTCCTTGAGCTTGAATCCAGCCAAGAACACCAAGAACAACCTCTTAGGACCTCTGTAACCAAGAGAAGGTGAAACACTAGGTGTTGATGTGCAAAAGTAAGGCACAAACACCTAGTTACACAAACAAGAGAGAAGTATAGATATAGGATAGATATAGAACTTCTAACCTAAAACCAGAGCTCTCTCTCACCTCTCTCACAAAAACTCTTCTAACCCTTGAGCCAAGAGAGAAGGCCTTCTCTTATAGGCATTAATCTTGTAAAGCTTGTCAAACAAGCTTACAAGGAGGGCATCCCTCCATACACGTGTATGGAGGGGAGGCTAAAGCCATACAGCTGTCTAAAAATATCTCATAAAGCAGCTGTACAGTGGTCGGCAGGGCAAAATGGTCATTTTGCCAAAACAAGTGCCGACCGACACAAAAGAGTGCCGACCGGCACAATATAGTGCCGGTGGCAACACCAGCCAGCCGGTGGCCTCTAGCCAGTGCCGGTGGTGTGTGGGGATGCCTCACAAAGCATTCCCTGCCCTTCCAAGGCAAAACACAAGTGTTTGGTGCAAAACCGAACACAAAACGGTCGAGTTCGGAGGTCCTGAGGCAAGGCGCACGAGCCGAGAACTCCGGGAACTCCAAACGAACACAAGCATGGATAATCACCGAGTGTTCCAACGGTGACGTCCAAGTCTTGAGGACGGTCAAAAATGGGGTGTCTACAGTTGCCCCTCTTTGACAGAACTCGAAAGTCATAAGAATGACGGGAGTGAATGTCAAAGCCCAGAGACGACCCATTTTTGACAAGGCCGAAGACTTAGACAAACATGCAAGATAAGTAAGATATGTGCCCGAAGGCAGGGGCAAAATACAAGACAATGCACGACGCCGAGCATAACTTACGATCATGCAAAGAAAGCTGTAACGAAGCACGCATGCGACAGTTTTAAGCTAGAATACGCCAAACTACACTACAATGCAGAAAGGATGTAAGAGAATTATGTAATTCTCGATACGTCTCACTCGGGAGATACAATACCTGCGCGGCTCGTCCGGTTTCACCGGCCTCGAATGAACCGTACATACAATATCGTGCCTGCAAAGAAAACAAACTTAACAGGTGTAATATTGTTAGCAACATGCATGACAATGCAAATGAAGTGCACAAAACAGTGCAATGATATGCAATTGAATCTAAATGTAATGCAAATGATATGCAATGTATACAAAACTATGTATGAACAATGCAAATGGAAATGCAATACAATTGAAACTATATGCAAACTACATGCAAGGCAATTGAATCATGATTCATTCATGAGCGATTCGAAACCACACAGATGTCAAATAGATTGATGGAGGTAACAAGTCTGTCTACCATAGAAAAGGTGTCGAAGCCCTCAAGGCGCGAGCGCACGCAGAACTATGAATAATGTAGACAGACACAAGAACAAGTATTGGGTGGAATGACATAAGTGGGGTGACGACCCGCTGGGGAAAGAATGATGATCCTAATGCCGGATGCAACAATTACACTACAATGTAATATGATGGATAGATGATACAATGGATATGGCACGCGGGCCAAACCAAATCTCGCCTAGGAAGGGCATGTACACATACAAGCCATGTCTAACATAGAAAAGGTGTCGAAGCCCTCAAGGCGCGAGTGCACGCAGAACTATGAGTGTATAGACGTGAAAAGTATGAGCACATACCAGACCAAGCTCAACAAGGAAAGGTGCGAGCCATGGATGGAAGATGATGCAATGAAATGCATGCAATCTACAATGCAATATCTACAATGAAATGGATGAAATGCATGACAATGCAGATGATGCAATGACCATGATTGCAGTTTTCGCTATTCTTCCAACGGGATGGTATACTAGGTTGGTTCAGTATCCAGAATTGAGGCGTATACACACTACCTCAACCTATGGGGTTTCCATACAGGTTTCAAGCCGAGGGTACACCCCCTGGGTATTTAAACCAGACTTTAGTCTCGGAAATCCCGAACCTTTGCGTTCTAGGCATGAGCCATTCGAACTCTAGTTTTCACCGTCCCCGTTGGTCTCCTAGGAACTCACCGCAAGCACGGAAGTCGTTCGGGCACGACAAACACCGAAGGAATTGCACCTCCAGAGGATTTAAGGTCTCCTAGACCGGAATGCAAAATGTATGCATGACAATGCATGTTGTTTTTTTGTTTTTGTCTGAAAATGCAAATGATGCATGATGATGTTTTTTCTTTCTTTCTTTTGAAATGCAAATGATGCATGATATATGCAATATTTACAATGCGATGCATGATAATGCGGATGAGGCACGCATGCCGATGTATCGAAGGTTTTGCACCCTCCAAGGATTTAAGGTCTCCTAGACCGTGCGTGTTTTTGGTCCCGCCGGACCCTCATTTCGGGGCAACGCAAGTGTGGTGCGCAAAATAGCGCGATGAAATGCATGCCAAATGCAATGAGGGGCAACTTAACACGCGGAAGGTCTTGCACCTCCCGAGGATATAAGGTCTCCTAGACCAGCGCGTGTTTAAGGTCCCGCCGGACCCACTGTGGAGAACGATGCAAAGCATAAGTGCATGACAATGCTCGTAATAAAATGCATGATAATGCAAATGGAGTGTGCGCACCAATGCGCCGAAGGTCTTGCACCCTCCGAGGATTTAAGGTCTCCTAGACCGGGCGTGTTTAAGGTCCCGCCGGACCCAGTGTGGGGCAACTGTGCGAATGTGACACGCGTGCCACAAGGGATGCAAAACAATGCAAGTGAGAATGAAATGAATCATGAGGCACGCATACCTCATTGGTGTGAAATGAAATGCAAAACGAGGCACGCGTACCTCAATGATGGAAAACGAAATGCGAAACGAGGCATGCGTACCTCGAGATACAATGAAATGCAAAATGAGGCACGCATACCTCATTAGATGGAAGATGGAATGCAAAACGAGGCACGCGTACCTCGAAATGCGATGAAATACAAGATGAGGCACGCATACCTCATCGGGTGGAAAATGAAATGCAAAACGAGGCACGCGTACCTCGAAATGCAATGAAATGCAAGATGAGGCACGCGTACCTCATCGGATGGAAAATGAAATACAAAATGAGGCACGCGTACCTCGAAATGCGATGAAATGCAAGATGAGGCACGCATACCTCATCGGATGGAAAATGAAATGCAAAACGAGGCACGCGTACCTCGAAATGCAATGAAATGCAAGATGAGGCACGCATACCTCATCGGATGGAAAATGGAATGCAAAACGAGGCACGCGTACCTCGAAATGCAATGAAATGCAAGATGAGGCACGCATACCTCATCGGATGGAAAATAATGCAAGTCGCAAGGGACGTGCGAGACGGCGCGAGGCGGCGCACCGGAAAGTGTGATGAATGCGTGCAACACACACGGGGCAACTTTTAAATCTTATGAAAGACAAAAGGATAGAAAAGGATACAGTCATCGCATGAATTTGAGTGCCACACACAGAAGACACTGTCTGAGGTCAAAACGGAGGCCGGTTGAGCGTCGGAGATGCACTTTCTTGCACTTTCTTGAGCTATGAAGACCCAAAACCCCTCATCTAGCCTAAACAAGGCCTTGGGAACACCACCGGCTGGGCTAGGTGGTCACCGGCTGCCTCCGGCTGCCTAAACTTCTCCACCGGCACAAAAATGTGCCGACCGGCACAAAATAGTGCCGACCGGCAGAAAATGCCTGATCGGGGGCAGTTCTGCCATTTCGCCTCGGGTCTTTTAAAATAGGGCTTGAAACCCTATTTCCTCACTTTGCCTCCGCCGAAAACCTTCACTCTCTCTCTCTAGAGCTTTGTTCTCTCGATTTTTCGTCGGTTTCCTCGCGTTTTACGCTCGTTTTACCGTCGGATTCGCGATATTCTTCGCGTTTCGGACATTTCCAACCGATCGAAATCTCATTTCGGGATCTCCTTTGCTATTTCCGCCTTTTCGGGACTTGTTTCCCTCGATTTCCTCTACATTTCCGTGTATTTTCATCTCCCGGCCTTTCCGGCCATTTTCGACCCGCTCGGGGTTGACTTTTCCAGTTGACTTTTCGTATTCTTGCTCGGTTTTCCTTTTCCGGCTATTTTCTCATCCCCATTGCCATGGCTGACGACATTCCACATGTCGGGACTCCCCCGGATCATGAGATGGATCCCAGGGTCGAGCTCCTCCCATTGAGCGAGCGCCCATTTGATCCGGCGACCTACCGGCCGGCTATTCACATTCTACCACCCGATAGACTTCGCCACTTCCGCGGTTTTGACCGAGCGCTGGACCCGGAGCTTCTCCTGCGCGAGCCGGCCTCTCACTTGTCCTTCGGCGCTTCCGAGGTAACATCTTGATCTATTTTATTTTCTGCAATGTAGGACCTTTAACTGTCAACTGCCATAGCTGATTACATTCCTTGACTGCTTTAGATCTGATACACTGTGCGCTGTAGTAGATTGTAGACAACCTCACAACTGATATCTGCTTAGGACCGACACACATGCACACACACTGCACTAGCCTGAGCCACCCAAACACACGGCACACATTGCACTTTTGACATGAACTCACCGACACCCGGTGCTTATTTGAATCTGAAAACTCGCACGCATGCTAGACTTGCACTGAATCACACAAACACGCAGACGCATCACACGTTGGTAATTCACTGAAACATACCGGGACCCGGCATCCGTTTGAACTTTGAAAAACACGCACACATGCTATGTTTACACTGATCCCCATGGGAGTACTGACACATCACAGGCCGTAGTCCACCTACTGGTGCACTGAAACCTGACATTTGCTCGCATCTGAAAAACGTGCACACGTGCACCAAGTTTACACTGGACCACTCAAAATACACTGACGCATCACGCGCCGTAGTTTACTGTAAGCACACCGGTACCCGGTTTCTGTTGGAATCTGAAAGACTTGCACGCATGCTAGATTTGTACTGACTTTATCTGTTTCTTCGAAACTGTACATTTCATATTGATTCGCAACCGTTTGTTTGTAAACAAGGAGGTTCCCATGCCGTCCGCGGGTATGGGAATACCGTCGCTCGAGAGTGGTATGCCGAGCTACCTGACGCAGTCCGTCAGATCGTCGATCGGGCCGGCTTCGGCGCATTTTGCAGGGGATTGTCCAGACTTACTACTTGCAGGCCTCTCCTCGCAGCCCTGGCAGAGAGGTGGTGGGACACCACTGATTCATTCCACTTGTCGGTGGCAGGGGACATGACGATGACTCCTTACGACTTCGCGATGCTTACCGGCATCGGGGTAGGGGGTGATCCGATCCCCTTCGACATTGACATGGATGAGTGGACCGCGGCCCAGGTCTACTTGCTTGGCGAGGCACCGCCTCTGGCGTGTCCTGGCTTTGTCAGGTATTCCTGGTTCGAGGTTCAGTTCAGGGTCCAGCCCACCCTCATCGACGCAGCCCCGATGACTCAGGAGGACGTGGAGCAGTACGCACGCGGCTTCTTGATGTTTTTGCTAGAGACGACCCTCTTCGCCGACCAGGCGAACACAGTGCCCCTTTGTCTTCTCAGCGCACTGGTAGATGTCAGAGATATTTTGCGCTTTGACTGGGGTGGCGCGGCTCTGGCCACCCTCTACGGCTACATGAGCTCAGTCTCCCGTGGCAGCGGGCAGTTGCTCGGAGGCTACTGGCGAGCTTGGGAGGTATGTCTTCTTCTCTGCTTTACATTTCTGCTCTACATACTTTCTGTATTCTGCACTGCACACACTGCAGTCTGTTTCGAGCTGACTGTATACTGTACACACTGCACACACATACTCTGCTTTACACTGACTGTATATTGCACACACGGCACACACATACTCTGCACAATACACTGCACAACACACGGCTCTGCCATTTCTGCTTTATTCTGCATTCTGCTTTATCTGATGGTCATACTGACATCTGTTTTGCAGTTGTGGGTGTATGCCTACTTCCCTAGGCTGGAGCCAGTGCTGGAGACGGAGACTCCCCTGGTCATCCCTTTCTCGCGCCGCTACGATGGGAGGTGCACACGGCGACCTCGGGATACCTTCAGCTTCTACCGCCAATTCTTCGACACCATCACCTCTGCCGAGGTATATTTTACTTACAGTTCATTCAAATTTTGCTTTGCTACTGTATGTTTCAAATAGCAATCGGTAACAAACTGTACTTCCAATTTCAGATCATCTGGCAACCCTGGGCTGCAGTGCCAGCAGGCATTCAAGATCGGTTTGACGGTGCGGAGGAGACCTCTCGCTACCGGATTTTGCTGGAGGGGCCCGGTCTGTCGGGCTTGGTACTTGGGTGAGCGTTTTCTGCGCCAGACCCTCGGGTTGCCAAAGCAGATAGTTCCGGTTCACCCTCCTGAGCACATGAGGGACACCGAGAGGTTTTCTCTGTAGCAGATGGAGGACTACACCCTTGGCTGGGACGAGGGTGGCTATAGGGGCAAGGGCGACTACTCTGAGTACGTCCGGACCTTCATCATGCGGCCTCTGAGCAGGGGTCGCCAGACTGAGCGAGGGAGTCCTGCGGTGCCGGCGGCTCGGGCAGAGGCAGGAGCAGCAGTGGGATCTTCGAGGAGAGCCCGAGTCCGAGGCAGGGGTGGGGTACAGAGGGGACGAGGGACGGGCTGGCCCGCTCTGCCTACCACACTGACGTACAGGGGGCAGGGTGGGGAGACCTACCAGATCCCCTTCGTTCCTCCCCCGGCTGGCCACGAGTTAGCCGGTATTCCCGACTTACCCCCGGTACGTATTAATTCACTTTGCATCTTGCATTGTCATTCCATTTCAGTTTATTTGATATTCCGCAGAATACTAATGCATCCGATACTTTTGCAGGCTTCCTCCGAGTACACACGGCAGTCGGTGGAGCTGTGTGCCTCCCTGATGGGGATGCTGCAGCGGACCCTCGATGTCATGGCCGCCTACAGTCTTCCGGTACGTTCTTCTGACCACAGTCTCAAACCATACTCTGTTCCATACATACTGATGCACTACACAAAATCTGATAAACTGCTCACGGCATCTGATACACGATACTTACACACTGCATTCTGCACTGATTAACTGCTCACGGCATTCACACACTGTGCTCATACACTGCATTCTGCACTGATTCACTGCTCACGGCATTCACACACTGTACTCATACACTGCATTCTGTACTGATTCACTGCTCACGGCATTCACACACTGTACTCATACACTGCATTCTGTACTGATTCACTGCTCACGGCATTCACACACTGTACTCATACATTGATAAACTGCTTCATGTATACTGATGCATTTGTTTTTCATATTTTTCAGCCTCCCTTTCCGATTCCACCAGTGGGCGGTGCTCCTCCGGCTGGGCCTCCCCTTTCTACTCGGGATGGCAGGATATTCCCCCGTACCAGAGGGAGACACGCTCATGTCGGGAGCAGCTCGCGAGCACCAGTTCCAGGTGATGGCGAGTCAGAGATGGAGGCGGAGTCGTCCGAGGAGGAGGCCGGGGATAGCTCGGGCTCGGGCTCGGGCTCTGACAGCGATGCTTCCGACGATGCTGCCCAGGAAGAGGGCGAGGATGGATCCCCCGGCACGAGGCCATTGATGATGATTACAGACTTCCGCTGTTTTTTTCTCTTTATTTCTTTTCTTGTACTTTTCTCTTTTTGGTAGATAGAGTACTATGTACTGCCGCAGGCAGATTTTGCTTTCTTCAAAACTTTGTATTTGAAAAGACGATGATATGAAACAAACTTTTATCTGAAAAGTATTTTATTTACATACCTCGTACTTTGCATTGCATTGCATCATATTACACCTCAAATGTAAATGAAAATGATCTGTTGTCTGAAAATTGAGCACTTGCACTGTAATAATCGGATAACCAACCAACTAACAACAAACAACCCAGACAAATCACTGCTCAAACTGAACAAATAGCCCATATTCTGCTAGGGATTAATCTGCACACAGCTCATAATACAATATCCGGTCCATTCTGCACACGGCAAACTTTGAACAATTGGCCCAATCTGACAAGACGGATCACCAAAACTAAGACAGTTGAGGTTGAAACACATTCGGATGTCCCAAAATTTCCTTTTCTTCTCTTGCCTCGCATAAATGTAGAGAATGGCACAGCATTCTGAGCACAAACGATTGACTTTGGAAAAGGGATTTCACAACCGGGGTATCGAGCCTACAACTGAACACAGTGGAAAGGACTCAAGTGAAGAAAATAAAAGGCACACGACCTAAACACAACGAGATACACTCGGAAAAGACTCAAAGCTAAATTGAGATCGACAAATCAAAGGACACGACACACGGACGTGCTTGAAAACAAAAGACCTTGAGGAGCCAATTCCTCCGGGCAGGTTTCCCACCCTTTCTGATTTGTATGATTCTCACGCCACTCGGCCCTCAAGCTCGGTTTTTCTCTCAAAACCCTCTTGCTCACTTTTCTCTCGACTTACACCTCTCTATTCTTTATTCTCTCATTTTTCATCCCTCCCCAGGGTGATCGATGGATGAATAGGAAGCGGCAGATTCATGCCGAATACAGCTAGCTCACAACTATTTCTTCTGATAGATAAAGTGCTTTCCTGGCAGGCGCGTTGATGACAAGGGAGAGACAGAACACCTGGCTCAAACTGTGCCCCTAGTTCATTACTTTGACCATTTTTTGTTTTCTTTCTAAAACAGTTTTGATCAAAAATGAGAGTTGGATTAACACGCTTGTTTAATTTTTGATTTGAAAATCATGCAAGTCAGGCCGTAAGCACTGAAAGTTTTCCTTTTGGGGTCCAAACATGGTCCAATTTTTAAAAAAAAATGGAATAGTTTTCGAGAAAATAGTCACCCTCAGTAAAAATTTTCAAAAACTATTTTCGCGAACGGTCAATGCTCAACAAGCACAAAACCTACCCTCGAGATACACAACCTCGGATCGGAGGCAATTTGGGAAAATTGCCCCTTGCTTGAAGGGGGGAAGAGGGCAACGGAAAGTTGCCCCTAGTTTAGGCGGCAACTCACGGCAACTTTATGGCGATATGAGGCAACGGAAAGTTGCGCCTTGCTTGGACAATGCCGCGGCATGCTCATCGATGATTGATCGCAACCGGATTCTCATGCACGGAGAGGACGAATGCGGCCACAAACAATATATGGACACAGTCACCTTGAAAGCATTGATGGTTGGACTTCAGGAGGAAGTTGATCACGCAGCTCCAGTTGTTGCAACCGAGACATCGGATTCGGAGGAAGCATAGGTAATCAAAACCATTACATGGACTGAGACGCTATGAAAGCGTTAAGGGCTGGACTTCAAGATGAAGTTGCCTACGTATCCCAAACATGGGAATCAAGCCTTACGTAGTTCCGGTTAAGGTACACTTGGGTATTTTAACCTTCACTATTTTTAGGCTCTTACTTTTGCCAAGGCGCCCAATGCGGGTTTTCGACCTTGCGAGCTTCTTTTCTCTCTTTTTCTTTTTTTTTCTTTTGCATTTTTTTTCTTTTTCTTTTTTGTTTTCTTTTCTTTTCTTCTTTTTTGTAACAATGGTCAGTATGGTCACCACCAATCCCCCTCCCCAGCCAAGGCCCATGGCGGCCACACCTTTTTCCAGTACATCCGGGAGTAGTACCCAAGCCCCGAGATATCAATCCAGGGGCCAAAGAACCTTTACTCCACTATACATGCCCTTGTCCAAGGTTCTGGGGGTCTTGATCAGAAAGGGACATCTAAAACCCCTGGAGCCGAGGCCGCCACCAAATCCACTCCCCCCCTCTCACAACCCAGCCAAGTACTGTGCCTACCACCAGCAGCACGGTCATGATACCGACCATTGTTACAGGCTGCGTCACGAGGTTCAGGACCTCATCGACAAAAATATTATTCCACCTCCAGATAGACCTAACGTCACAACCAACCCACTCCCTACCCATAACCAAGATCCACCACCCAAAAGAGTCAACCTCATCCAAACTGGGGTCGTATCCTACGATCCTAGTATCTATATTACTCCCTCTCACCTACCCAAGCCAGAGGTGATCCTTCCTGATTGCACCGATTCCTTGTGCATGTTGGACACCTTCACAACCCAATCTGAGCCAAAGGTGGTGACTACTGAAGATGGAACAGGGCAGGTTTTAGAGGAAAGTGGAATTGTCACGCCCGGGATTCACCAGTCTGGGGATTACACTGGAGGAGCCTATGATCCAAGTGAGTACATCTTAGCAGTGGGTCAGTCTGAGCTGAGTATGGGGCTGCCGGAAAAAGCCGAACTGTGCATGATTCAGGGGGACAGACTTGAACAGATTGCCGGAGAGCGCCGGTACAAAGAATTTCGCTCAGGACCTAAGCATTGTGGATGCAAAGACAGTGGAACAACAAACTGCAGCAACGCAGACAGAACAGGAGAAGTTTTGGGATTCCGAGAGAATCAGAAAGGCAAAAGCCCACGAAGGGGCTGAGAGTGCTGTGGGCACAAGAACGGAAAATGCTATGAGCATATGGGATGAAGGTACTGAGAGTACACATTTGCCAGAACCAGACAGGTGTCTTTTGGATGCTAACGGGATGTGGTGGGAAGACGATGACTTATGTCTTGCCCACACAGACGAAGATTGGGGAGTAAATCAACCAGACAGCACGTGCTACCTCGATGAGGTGGATCATATGACCAGGAGTGGGCGATACTTCAAGCCCCCACACCTTGACCAACCAGAAGCATCTGGAAAAGACAAAGAAGCAGAGAAACAGAGAGAGAGACAAATTGAAGAAGAAGCTGTGCTGAGGCAATTAAAGAAGATACAAGCAGACATCTCCATCTGGGGACTGCTTATGGCTTCGCGAGTACACAGACAGGCTGTCCTATCTGCTATGGACAAAGCCAAACTCTCTATCGACACTACACCAGAACAGCTGGTTGGGCTGGTTTTTCCGGGAGGAGGTTCCCCGGCTTTAACCTTCTCAGACAAGGAACTGCCGCCTGAGGGCGTGAATCATAACAAACCTCTCTACATCTCCGTGGAATGTAGAGACAAGTGGATACCGGTGGTACTTGTTGATACCGGGTCTGCTATCAATGTCTGCCCAGCCAGAACAGCGTATGCAATCGGGTTGAAGCCCGCGGACTTCATCCCGACAACTCAGGTGATCAAAGCGTACGATAATACTAGCAGGGAAGTGATGGGGACCGTCAAGATTCAGACAAAGGTTGGACCTGGACAACACGAGATAGATTTCCATGTCTTGGAGGTTCCCGCAACTTTCAACCTACTTCTGGGGCGACCGTGGTTGCATCAGGTGAAGGCCGTCTCGTCCACTCTGCATCAGATGGTGAAATACCCCCATGGAAAGGGAGTAGCCATTGTGTTTGGGAATTCATCGATCCATCCCCCTCCGGAGGTGTCTACACCAGTCCTAGAAATAGAGCACGGCATGGAGGACGTGTTTATATCAGGATTTACTCTGGCCGAGGCCCGGGTTGTGCAAAACATTATGGCTGTGAATGAAGGTATGTACGTCAGTGCTCAATCCGTCTACCTCATGAACAAGCTACAACACATCCCCGGGATGGGGTTAGGAAGGAGCGGCAGGAAAGGCGTCGCAACATTGGCCGAAGTGCCACACAACCCGCATACCTTTGGACTGGGTTATCTGCCCACCAAAGAGGACTGGGTGAGAAAAGGGAAAGAAATGGCCAGAAGAGCCAGAGCAAAGCAGGCTGGGAAGCCATTTGACTTGATGCATAGGCCCATTCAGGGTACCCTGAACGGACGCTTCGTCCGGGAAGGGGAGGACTTTCCGTTTTGCGGCTTCCCAGAGTCGTGGATAAACGCGGAGAAGAAGCGCGTGCCCGATTTTGAGATCTTCTTCGACCTGCAGTTACCCGGAGAGGATGTTGCCGAAGAGCAGACGGACCCATCAACTGAGGTTGAGCAGTGCAAGACAGTGGATCCTGAGGGCACAGAATGTGAAACGGGGGTAGCGTTGGCATGTCTACTCTCTGATCCTCCGATCGACCATAAGTGCTTGGGGGATAACTCCGAGGTTTCCATGATTGGGGATGAAACGGCCGCGAGCCAACCAGCAGCTATCTTGGATGCATCTATCGCACCCTCTCTCACTTGGCAATACGAGGAGGGATTTTTGTCCAGCAGCACCGGGTCAGGTAGTGAGCCGGAATCTGATTCCACCGAGTCTTGTGAGTCGGAATCAGATTCCAGCTTGACTGAGTCTGAGTCTGGTACTCCTGGGGATGTTAACCCGGATGCCACAGTCCTGTCTAGGTCGTCTTTTTCCTTTTCATTTGAGTCTGTTATAAATGAGTTGGACGATTTGGATGTGCCTAATGAGAATCAAGCAACTGTGGTTTCTGAGTACTTTTCTGTGCCTTTAATTTATTGCATTAATTCAGACTTTCAAAATTTTGAAAACGACGAGGACGAAGTTCCTCCAGTTTTGCAACGATTAATTGAGCAAGAGCAGGAGAGATTTGTTAAACCCCTAGTGGACGAAATCACTACCTTGAACATTGGTACTGAGGAGGACCCGCGGCCGGTCCAGATCGGGTCCACGTTGTCTTCGGAGGAACGCGAGCGCTTAGTCGCTTTATTAAAAGATTTCAAAGATGTTTTCACGTGGTCCTACGAAGACATGCCTGGAATCGATCCTGAGATTGTACAGCATCGGATCCCCCTTGACCCCGAGGCCCGACCAGTCAAACAGAAACTCAGGAGGATCCGCCCGGACTGGGCTCTCAAGATCAAGGAAGAGGTCGCCAAGCAAGTTGACGCAGGCTTCCTGCTGGTATCTGAATATCCGACTTGGTTGGCCAACATTGTTCCGGTGCCGAAGAAAGATGGCAGGATCTGGGTATGTGTGGACTTCAGGGATTTGAACAGAGCTAGTCCGAAGGACGACTTTCCCTTACCGCATATTGATGAGTTGGTGGATTTTACAGCAGGGCACGCGTTGCTTTCATTTATGGATGGTTTCTCAGGTTACAACCAGATAGTAATGGCACCAGAAGACAGGGAAAAGACTGCATTCACCACCCCGTGGGGGACATACTGCTATAGAGTCATGCCGTTTGGGTTGAAGAATGCTGGAGCTACTTATCAACGGGCCGCGACCACAATATTACATGATATGATCCACAAGGAGGTTGAAGTGTACGTGGACGACATGATTGTCAAGTCCAAAGAAAGAGAGGACCACTACACCGCCTTACATAAGTTTTTTCAAAGGATCAGGGAATTCCGGTTGCGGCTGAACCCTCAAAAGTGTACATTTGGTGTTACAGCGGGAAAAATGCTGGGGTTTCTGATTACACAAAGGGGCATCGAAGTCGACCCTTCTAAAATCAAGGCCATCCTAGAAATGCCCCCACCAAGGACTGAAAAGGAGGTGAGAGGCTTTCTGGGTAAAGTGCAATTCATAAGACGGTTTATCTCAAAATTAACCTTGACTTGTGAACCACTTTTTGGTCTCCTGAAGAAAGGCAAGAAATTTCAATGGGACGACCGATGTCAAGCAGCGTTTGAGCAGATCAAAGAATATCTACAGAACCCGCCCGTTTTATCACCACCAGAACCAGGGAAACCGTTGATTTTGTACCTATCAGTGACTGAGACCACGATGGGCTATATGCTCGCACAAGAGTCTGAAGACAGGGTGGAGAGAGCCATCTACTATCTGAGCAAGAAGATGCTAGAGTATGAGACTCGGTACACACCGCTGGAGAAGGCTTGTTTAGCTTTGGTATGGGCTACCAGGAAGCTATGGCACTACTTGTTAGCTCACTCCGTAATGTTGGTTTCACGTCTCGATCCCATCAAATATCTTTTCGAGAAACCAGCACTTACGGGTAGGCTAGCTCGTTGGTTGCTGTTGCTCTCCGAATTTGATTTGAAGTATGTCACACGCAAGTCAGTCAAAGGAAGAGCAGTAGCAGAGTTCCTTGCCGACCATCCGGTTGAGGGGGATGAAGCAGTTGAATACTTGTTCCCAGATGAAGCCATTTTGCATATCGACGGCGAAGCTTGGACGATGTACTTTGACGGAGCGTCAAATCAACATGGGTATGGGATAGGAGTGTTGCTGATAGCACCCGATAATTCCCATATTCCTCTAGCCTTCAAACTCCGATTCAAAGTCTCGAACAACGAAGCAGAATATGAGGCATGCATTGCTGGCCTAGAAGCAGCCCTAGAACTAGGGGCAAGACTATTGGACGTCATTGGGGATTCGAACCTTGTTGTGTCTCAAGCGAAAGGAGACTGGAAAGTAAAAGAGGAAAAGATGATGATGTATCACCAGACCTTGGATTTGCTGATTCCTCGGTTTGAGAAGCTAAGTTTTACTCATCTAGTAAGAGAGAACAACAGGTTCGCAGATTCTTTAGCAACTCTATCTTCTATGATAGACATCCCGTGTGGAGTCCGAATGCGCCCAGTCATCATTGACCAGAAGTTTGCACCAGCCTATGAGTCGATTGCTGCTATAGATGAGGTTCAGGATGAACACCCCTGGTATTACGATATTTGGAATTTCTTGGAGAAAGAAGCATATCCGCCGGGGACAAATGCCAAGGACAAAAGGGCAATAAGAAGATTGGCCATTCAGTTCATCATCTGCGGGGGTAAACTGTACAGAAGAGGTCATCTGGGAATGCATAAACTGTGTGTTGATGCCGAAGAATCAAAGCGCCTAATGGAAGCCATCCATGGAGGAGAATGTGGAGCACATATGAATGGGGTAATGTTGGCACGGAAGATCCTCAGACAGGGTTATTACTGGTCCACCATGGAGGAGGATTGTATCAGTTTCGTTCGGCGATGCCACAAGTGTCAAATTCATGCAAATCGCATGAACATTCCTCCGACAAAGCTGTACAATATGACTTCACCATGGCCATTTTCAGTCTGGGGAATTGATGTGATCGGGGCTGTTACGCCAAAGGGGTCGAATGGGCATGAGTTCATCCTGGTCGCGATAGATTATTTTACAAAGTGGGTTGAGGCCCAATCTTACGCGGTGTTGAAGGCTTCGCACGTTGCAAAGTTTATCAGAAACAACATCATCTGTCGCTACGGGGTCCCAAATGAGATAATTTCAGATAACGGTTCCCACTTCAAGAAGGAAGTGATAGACTTGTTGGAGAAATACAATGTGGCTTTTCATAAGTCATCCACATACCAGCCGCAGACCAATGGAGCGGTCGAGGCCGCCAACAAGAATGTCAAGCACATATTACGGAAGATGGTGGAAACCTACCGGGACTGGCCAGATAAGCTGCCGTTTGCTCTGTGGGGCTACCGGACTTCAATCAAAACTTCTACTGGGGCGACTCCGTATTCATTGGTTTATGGGATGGAGGCCGTTCTACCTATTGAGATTGAGGTTCCGTCATTGCGAGTATTGGCTGAGTGCCAGATAGCCGAAGCGGATTGGCAGCAGAGCAGATTTGAGGAACTCATGCTCTTCGATGAGAGAAGACGGAAAGCACTGTACCACATTCAAGGCTATCAACGCAGAATCGCCCGGGCTTTTAACAAGAAGGTTAAGTCCAGGAATTTAAAAGAAGGAGATTTGGTACTCAAGGACAACCGAGCTCCCATCCATGACCCTAGGGGCAAGTTCAGACCTAATTGGACTGGTCCTTACATCATTAAGTCTATCTGGTCAGGTGGAGCTGTGGTTCTAATGGATCTGGATGGCTTAGAGTTTTCACAACCGATCAACATGGACAAGTTGAAGAAATACTACTCTTGAGAGGCTCGTTAGGCCGAAAATCCGAAAGGGCGACCTAGGTAAAACTCAGAGCACAGAAAATTTGAAAATTATAAAAACTGAGCTCGCAAGGTTGAAAACCCGCAAAGGGCGACCTTGGCAAAAGTTAGAGCGCAAAAGGAGAGTGAAAATACCCGAGCGAACCTAAGCCTGAACTACGTAAGGCTTGATTCCCATCTTTGGGATACGTAGGCAGCTTCATCCTGAAGTTCAGCCATAACATTTTCCCCGATCAACTTTGTCCATTTTGATCATCTCAGGCATCCTTGTCCATCAGCATTCATCGTAATCTCCGGTGCAGTGCTATTCAGACTAGGGGCAACTTTCTGTTGCCAAGAGGTGCTGTGGTACCGTTCAGACTAGGGGCAACTTTCCAATTGCTAGGATCCGGGGTTGTGCATCTCAATGACAGATCTCAGGCGTGTCCAGTTCTGATCCATATCGAAAATAGTTTTGAAAAGTTTTAATAAAAGTTGACTTTGTTCAAATTAATCTTTTCACAACTAAGACCATTTTTGGACCAAAACGGAAAATTTTCAGTACCACAACCTTCAATTTCATTGATTTCAAAACAGAGTTCTCTTGCTCTTGCATACAATTGAAGTTGCTTTTTATTACACTCATGAAGAAAACTTGAAAGTACTAATAAAGCAATAAATCTGGGGCATAGTCAAGTCAGGTGTCCCTGCGCCCCCTGCCAGAACTAGTTGAAGCCTCTGATGCCAACCTAGGCCCAATCTGTGCCTCCTCATTGAGCCAATCCCAGCACTCATCAGACAAAGTGCAACTGAAAATAGGGGCGGGGGGCAGGAGCTCTCTAGTCCTCCAAGCCGTAGTATGTCGGGCAAGGTGTGCACCTCGGATCGGGAAGACGACCGGATACTCTATCCCCTCCGGAGGGCAAGTCTGATCATGGCCGAACTGGCGCAGAATGCGGAATGGGAAATAGAATACACAATGGGTCAGGCCAATCAACCGGATCCCAGTATCCTGGAACATGCTATAGCTCATCGCCGGAAGGTTAAGCCAAGGACAACGCCAAGCAATGCGTTCAGCTGACAAATTGCACATCCATTCAAACCACCATCCCTCATCAAGGGCGTCAACCAGGCGTTGTCGAAAGAAGTAGCCGCGGCTGAGTAAGCAGGGCAAGAGTCCACAACTTGCAGTTTATCCATCAACCATATCTGGGGAGGGATGAAAAATGAGAGAATAAAGAATAGAGAGATGTGCGATGAGAGAAAAGTAAGATGAGGGTTTTGTGAGAAAAACCGAGCCTGAGGGCCGAGCGATGTGAGCAAATACATATGCGAGCCTGGGTGGGAAACATTACCTGCAGCAGTAGTGGACTCCCCGCAAACCTGGTTGTCTCCTGGCGGTAGAAGGCATCCAAACCCAGCAGTGTCTCAGCCAGTGTCATGGCGATACAGCTCTTTCCTTCCCTCAAGCCTTGAGCGACTTCAATCAAACAGATGTTAGCTCCCCCGGAGCCCGAGACAAACAGAAAATGAGATAGCATGCACAAGCAGAGCGCATGTTGTCGAAAACCTTGCCGATAATGGTCACCGCGGTCACCGGCATCGGAGAATCGGTAAATCAGGCTCGGGATATCCAACATCCCGTTACAAATCAGGGATCGAGCATCATGCGCGTTGAGACCACACATCCGCCCTAAAGCTTGGGCGTGGCCGAAACGAGACTGAGGCAAGATCTCTTCTGAATGTTCAGACTCCATCAAAACTTGAAAATCTTCAAAAGTGGGACATACCTCTTGCCCTCCGAAGCTGAAAACGTGCGTCACCGGGTTCCAAAATCTCGCCGCCGCATGGAGGAAAGGAAGGTGCAGTGGAGTCCGGCCCAGCGTGAATAGTGCATTCAAGCCGAAACCCCGGAAGTTCAACTTTTCCGAGCCATCTAAAGAAGAGATCCAAGATGTGAGATTTTCTGCGAGAAATGCCTCCATTTTTGTGCAAAGCAGTGATGAAATGAATGAGTTCCAAAGTTGGAGCTTTATAAGGGGGGGGTAAAACACTATTCGAGGACAAGTGCCAGAATTCTAGGAGTTGCAGGAAAGGTGGCCGGCCGGCCATCTATTCTAGCAGGTCGGCCATCTTTGTTTCAAAAACTGGCCGGCCGGCCACCTTTCAGTCCCCAGATGCAAAATGTGGCCAGCCATGCATTGGTCCTGTTTTGCCCTCCGGAAGGAAGTTTGAGGCACTTTCACGCATCGGGAATGTTGGAAGCCTTCATTTTTCTCAGTCTCGGATGCGTCCCAGCACCCAGATCGTCCGAAGTACGCTGTGTTGTATTTTGCTTATCGAGTTGTCGTTTTGTTTATCGAGTTGTAAGTTCTGTCGAGCTGTCGCATTTTGTGTTTTGAGTTGTTGCTCTTTGTTTACGCAATTTTGTTAAGTATTGTTTATCGAGTCATTAGCATTGTTGTACTTTGCTTATCGAGTTGTAAACTTGCTGAGATTCTGTTATTTCTTAGTGAGTCGATTTGTTTAGTTTATTGCGTCGGTTCATTACCTGACCCGGTAATTACACGAGGCACATTTCCATTCAATTCCATTTTTGTGCAAAATGATGCGATGCGATGCTGAGAATTTCAAATACAAACACTTTTTCAAAAGCTGTTTCATTCCGTCATGTTTTACAACAAAACAAAGGTACAAGTTTTACAGAAAATAAAACTGCCTAACAAAATGCAAAGTGCTACAAACTACTAGCAAAAAGTAAAATAAAGCAGGAAACAACATCAATATCCTCGGGAGCGGGAATGAGGAGGCCCCCTCATCCTCTTCTGCGGGATAACCTCTGCACCATCATCACCATCGGGGTCGGAACTGTCATCCTCAGGATCCCCCTCAGCCTCGCCTCCACTCCCGGAACCGAGACCAGAACCCCCCTCCTCAGCAGATGTCTCTGACTGACGGTCTGTGGCCTCCTCCTCCTCCTCCTCATCCTCATCAGGCTCTGCCTCTATGACATGTGCCCTACGTCTGCGAGACGACCCCTCTCCCTGAGCTCCTCGGAAAGGCCTAGATGGCCCAGCACCTCGACCTCCCTGAGAAGGCCTGGATGGCCCAGCTCCTCGAAAAGGCCCAGATGGCCCAGCACCTCGACCTCTCTGGGAAGGCCCGGGTGGCCCGGCCTGCGGCAGAGCATATACAGGAGGCATCTGAAAGTGAAGAGTTCAATACATCAGTTCAAATATGAAAATCAGATGCAAGTACAGTATGTGAGTGGGATGTGTGTCAGATGTGCTCTACACAAACAGCCTATCAATGCAGTAGAATGTTCAAAACCAGCGTGTCATCAGAAGTATGATAAATACCAGAAAACTAAAGAGTACCTGGAAGCCCATGATAGACAACTGCGCCTCTCTACGCAGGACCATCCCCTCAAGTGAGGCTACCATCTCGAGCACCTGATCCATGTACTCCCGAGGTGGCTGCAAATACAAGCTCAAGTCATCAATAAATAAGCAACTGCCAAAGTGTCTGTGTAATAAGTGAAAAATGATGGAACATACCGGTGGTGAGTCAGGATCACTGACATATCTGTGACCAGGCATCGGAGGCTCTATAGGGATCGGAATCGGAGAAGTAGTCCCATATTGCCACCCCATCAACTCGGTCGGCATGTCTGGCCACCCAGGATGATGAAGAGTCGGAGGGATCGGAGGAATGAATCAGCCCCCACCTCGAGACGTACCAGCCCTGCTGGAGGAGGGGATATCCATAGCACGAGCCCGACTCGAAGATGGTACATCAGCAAACCTCAGTGGCGGAGCGCGCACTCCTGTCAAGGGAGGCATCAGATATGTGTGACGATAAGTGGCGTAGTCTCCCTCTGTAAGATGTAGCAAAGCATCAGTGCCTAGCATAGCACTAACGACCTCCTGGGTAGAGAGTCTATCAGCGGTCCGCATAGTGGCTGGAGGTGCTGCAGGAGGGTCCTGAGAAATGTATCCCCACACCTGACGCAGAAAGCGTTCCCCCAGGAACCATGCTCTACCAACCGGTCCCTCGAGCAGGATCTTGTACTGGGAGGTGCCTGATCCTCCGGCATACTAAAATCGGAGACCATCACCCAAGATCGCCCAGGGCTGCCACGTAATCTGCGGATAACCAGTGCATGAATCAATCAGAAATCGGGAATATACAAGGCAGATCAAAGATGAAAACGGAAAGGAACTGAGAGTTCTGAAATACCTCCGTCGTCCGCACAGTGTCAAAGTACTGTCACAGGTAGAAGAGAGTCTCGCGAGGTCTCGGTCGGTGCTGGCCCTCGAATACCAAGGAATACGGGGTCATAGGGGGCCCTGCCACCTCCATCTCCGGCCTCCGAAAACGGGAAGAGAACCAGGTGTACCGGACTCTCCCAGAAGCTTTGTCCACAGGCGGGCGGGCCCCCAACAGAAGTACCCAAGCGGCCTCCCACTCGCCCATATCCTCGTCGTAAGGAATGGGCCAACCTCCTATGTCTAGGCTGGTAAGTACAGCAAAATCTAGCGGGGTCATGGTCAGATCCCCGGTGGCAGAAAAGTGGAAGGAATTGGTGGTGTCCCACCATCTCTCCACCAAAGCAGCTAACAGTGTCCTACTGGCAGGACAATGTGATAACCCTACGCAGAAGGCCCCGAACCCTGCTAGATCAACTAAATCCCGGACAGCCTCTGGAAGCTCAGTGTACCACTCTCTCGCAGCAGTGGAGCCATATCCTCGCACGGTACGAGAGCCAACCTGCATTCAGAATGAATGCATGTGTCAGAATCAAATGAATGCATGTGTCAGAATCAAATGAATGAGCTGTGTGCAAATGAAATGAGTGAGCCGTGTGCAAATGAAATGAATGAGCTGTGTACAAATCAAATGAATGAGCTGTGTGCAAATGAAATGAATGAGTTGTGTTCAGTGGGCTGCGTGTTCACTTCAATCTAGGCTGCGTGTTCAGAAATTCATTATTTGGGCTGCGTGTTCAAATTTCAAAGTCAGTGGGCTGCGTGTTCACTTCAAACTGGGCTGCGTGTTCAGAAATTCGTTATTTGGGCTGCGTGTTCAAATTTAAAAGTCAGTGGGCTGCGTGTTCACTTCAAACTGGGCTGCGTGTTCAGAAATTCATTATTTGGGCTGCGTGTTCAAATTTCAAAGTCAGTGGGCTGCGTGTTCACTTCAAACTGGGCTGCGTGTTCAGAAATTCGTTATTTGGGCTGCGTCTTCAAATTTAAAAGTCAGTGGGCTGCGTGTTCACTTTAAACTGGGCTGCGTGTTCAGAAATTCGTTATTTGGGCTGCGTGTTCAAATTTCAAAGTCAGTGGGCTGCGTGTTCACTTCAATCTGGGCTGCGTGTTCAGAAATTCATTATTTGGGCTGCGTGTTCAAATTTCAAAGTCAGTGGGCTGCGTGTTCACTTCAAACTGGGCTGCGTGTTCAGAAATTCATTATTTGGGCTGCGTGTTCAAATTTCAAAGTCAGTGGGCTGCGTGTTCACTTCAATCTGGGCTGCGTGTTCAGAAATTCATTATTTGGGCTGCGTGTTCAAATTTCAAAGTCAGTGGGCTGCGTGTTCACTTCAATCTGGACTGTGTGTTCAGAAAATTTGAGTTAGGGCTGCGTGTTCTACTCTAAATCAGTGTGGGCTGTGTGTTCACCTTTAACTTGGACTGTGTGTTCAGAAAATTTGAGTTAGGGCTGCGTGTTCTACTCTAAATCAGTGTGGGCTGTGTGTTCACCTTTAATTTGGACTGCGTGTTCAGAAAATCAGAGTCAGGGCTGCGTGTTCTACTCTCAATCAGTGTGGGCTGTGTGTTCACCATCAACTTGGACTGCGTGTTCAGAAGATTAGAGTTAGGGCTGCATGTTCTACTCTAAATCAGTGTGGGCTGTGTGTTCACCTTTAACTTGGACTGTGTGTTCAGAAAATTAGAGTTAGGGCTGCGTGTTCTACTCTCAATCAGTGTGGGCTGTGTGTTCACCATCAACTTGGGCTGCGTGTTCAGAAAATCAGAGTTTAGGGCTGCGTGTTCTACTCTCAATCAGTGTGGGCTGCGTGTTCACCATCAACTTGGACTGCGTGTTCAGAAAATCAGAGTTTAGGGCTGCGTGTTCTACTCTCAATCAGTGTGGGCTGTGTGTTCACCATCAACTTGGGACTGCGTGTTCTACTCTTAATCAGTGTGGGCTGTGTGTTCACCATCAACTTGTACTGCGTGTTCAGAAAATCAGAGTTTGGGACTGTGTGTTCTACTCTTAGTCAGTGTGTGCCGTGTGTTCACCTTCAAATTCGGGCTGTGTGTTCGACAAATCAGTGTTTGAGCCGTGTGTTCAATTCTTAACTAATGTGTGCCGTGCGTCCACAATCAATCAATGAGCCTAGTGTTCAGAAGTTCAGGTGTTTAAGCCACATGTTCAGAATGCAAGCAAAGTACTATGTCATAAGCTAAACTGTGTGTTCAAGCATGGCGAAGGTATGAAATGCACGAAAAATACAGAAAATGAAGTAAAATACCTCTCGTGCCTCGTAAGAGAGGTGATGCTCTGGCTCTCGCAGAAGTATATCTCCGGGTACCCGATCATTGAAGTCGGTAAAATGACGAAAAATAGCCCGCAGAAGAATGTGTACCGATGGGGCATATCTCTCGGGAATAAAAGGCCGGACCCTCGGGGGTAACGTCATGGCATCAAAATCGTCCCCGGCATCTGGAGGACCTCTACCATGAGGGAATTACCCGCCATTCCGAAAAATCTGCAAAAGGAGCAAAAAATGAGCAAAATGAGCCAAAATTGGAAAAAGTCAACGAAAGTCAACTCTCGGGAAATGGAAAAGTCAACAAAAGTCAACTCCCGAGAAAATCTTCCAAATATTGAGGCAAACTTACCTCAAGTGGTGAAAATGAGAAAAGAAGCCCCGAAATCAAAATTTAATCGGTCCAAAGTGCTTAAAATCGAATGTTTTCGCGAAAACAACTTGCGTGGGAGGCTGAAAAGCGCGTATAAAGTGCAGATCTGAAGGAGAAAATGGTTTGGGAGGCAAGAGGAGAAGTTTTCGCAGCTGTGGGTGTGAGCTCAAAGTGAATGGATGAGAGAATATAAAGAAAATGAGGCGAAAAGACAAAACTGCCCCCTGTTTTGGGCAGGTGGCCGGCCGGCCACCTTTCCTAGCTGGCCGGCCATTTGCTTTATGAAACATGGCCAGTGGCCTCCCCTTAGGCAACCAGCTGGCCGGCCATGTCCCCCACATGCTCCCCTAGCTCTCTGCAAATTTTGAGGAAGATCGGAGTTCCCGAGACCTGAAAAAGTTTGAGAAAAGTGTACCTTCTGGCGCGAAATTGCTCCGCCAGAACTTCAGCTGCAATTTCTGACATGTGTCTCGTCATCATTCACCGAAATCAAGGTGTATCCTTTTTGAACATGTTGTAACCTCTCCGGGAGGTGAACCAGAGGTCGCAGTCAAGTCGCCTCCGCCGAAACACGCGTTTCATTGCTCGTTGTTTCGTGACAAACGGGCGCCCTGATTTATGCTCGTTTCGCATTGTTGTGCACTTAACTTGCATTCTCATGAGCATCTTGCATTATCATGCATGATTTCTTGGCATACCATACCTCTATGCTTGAGCATGCGTTGTCACGCACGTTCCCTTCTTGCATTGCGATGCATTCACTCGCCGACACTGCGCGTGTCAAACTTTCGGAATCACAGGAATCACATTGAATATATGTTGTTAGCATATTGTTCTTGTTGAATTTCTCTTTTTTTGCAGGCAAGATATTGTATGTACGGTTCATTTGAGGCTGGTGCGACCAGACGAATCGCGCAGGTATCGTATCTTCTCCGTGTGAGACGCGACGAGAATTGAATAATTCTCTGCATTCCCAACTGCATGAAATGTAGTTGTTGCTTTGCATTCTTGCTTAAAACTGTTGCATCTATTTGCGAATACTTGCTTCATTACAGCCTGCTGCATTTGCATGATCATTAAGTTACATCTGGCTCTGTGCATATCGCTTTGCATTTTGCCCCCTTGCCTGCGGGCACGCCTATGGGCACATATCTCTGTGCATCTTGTATGATTGTCTAAGTCTTCGGCCTTGTCAAAAATGGGTCGTCTCTGGGCTTTGACATTCACTCCCGTCACTTGTGACATCCGAGTTCTGTCAAAGAGGGGCAACTGTAGACACCCCATTTTTGACCGACCTTAAGACTCAGACGTCACCAGTTGAACGGTTGGTGATGTTGCATATTGTGCTCATTCAGAAGTCTCAGAGTCACGGCCGTGAGCCCTGCCTCCGGACTTCCGAACCCTCTTTTGTACCTTGTCTCGGTTTGCGAACCAGACTCGGTTTTCTCTGTTTCTTTTCCTGAAGGGAGGGGGAGGTCCCGTAGACCATCTCTCAGTGGCCGTGGGCTACATTTCGTGGCCGTAGGCCATTTTGCCCATTTCGGATCCCGGTTCCCGGTTTTCGGAGCCGTCAGGCCGTGTGCCTCGGTTCGGGACCGCCTAACCATCTCCGACTGCTCTGGTTTTTGGCATGCATCTCATTTACTCCCTTTCGAGGGACACTGAGGTCTGAGAGACCCACTTCGTGGCTGAATGCCACTTTCGGTGCTTAACGGCCTATTTTCGGGACCCCGAACTGCGTGTTTTGGCCCCCGAGCATTCGTTTTGCATCGGTTTTTGTTCATTTTTGGCAGGTACCTCTGTTTTATCACCAGGAAGGTCACTGAAGGGTGGGAGGCCCTCAATTGTCTCAGCAACCAATTATGCTCCTCCGACGCTCGTTTTTCTCACTTCCGAGCCAATGTTGACCACCCTAGAAGTATTTTCTTCAAGCCCAAACCACATATTTGTGTTGTACACACATGGGAGGACCCTAATATCACATGGCCGGCCAGTAACTCAACTTGAACCTTTTGAACCCCTCCTGAAAGTGGCCTATTCTCTCTCATGTTTTAGAGTTGCCAATTTTGAACCACATGGTTGTGTTGAGGGAACCTGGGAGGACACCAATATCTGGTGGCCGGCCACTAATTTAACTTGACCCTTTTGACCCCTAGCCGGCCGGCCATAGGGGGTGGCCGGCCGGCCACCTGCAGCAAAAATACCCAGCCGGCCAGCATCCTCAGTGTGAGTACTTTACAGCTGTATTGCCTTTTTCCCCCAAAAAGATCTCAATCCGGGAAAAAGTTTTGGAGGAAAACTTGACACCATTTCCCTCCACTTTTTCCTCCACTTTTCTCCCCCTTTTTTGCCTATATAGCTGGCCTCCCAACTCAAGGAAAAGGGTTGGAAAATTGTTTGGAGCTCATACATACTCCATCTCTCTCATTTCCTCAAGTTTTGGTACCATTTCTTCATCACTACCAAGCACCACCACCACCACTCCACTTCCAGTACCTTGAGAGGATTTCCAGCAGCTAGGAAGCAACATTTCTCAAGCCAAAAGGAAGCAAAGCTTTGGTCTTCAAGGGTAAGAAATCTTGCCCTCTTTTGTAGCACTTTCTTGCACCATTCTTCTAGCCTATTTGCTTACTGTTTTGGGCTCCGACCCTAACTGAAAGGGTCACTTTTTTTAGCCATTATTCATGTTTGTTTAAGGGCTCAACCCTGTTTGAGCCCCCCATTTGGTACTTGCTTCAATACCTCTTTGTATGCCATTATTTTGCATAGTATTTCTAGCCTATTTGTGATCTGTTTTTGAGCATGATATAAACTGTGAGTTGGCTTATTTTGAGCCCCTCTACAACATTGTAGAAGGGCTCAACACTGTTGGGGGCCTCCATGTTGTACTTACCATTATACCCCTCTTTGGCCCCCATTTTTGCATGCTTTTTTAGACTTATCTAGCTTCTGTTTTCGGCCATTATCAGAACTGAAAATGGCCATATTTTGACCTCCTTGGCATGTCTCATTAAGGGTCTTTGGCTGTTTGGTGAATGCTTTGTATACCTCATGTTATAGCCTCTTGTTGGCCTATTTCTTGCATGGCATTTTTAGCATGTTTTCATACTGATTTGAGGCATGTCATAAACTGTAAATGTTCATATTTTTGGTCTCTCTTCAGTATTGTAGAAGGATATTTTTCTGTTTGGGCATTGCATCTATCACTTACTTCATTGCTTCCCTTGCGGAGCCATTTTTGTATGCCATTTTAGCCCTACTTGTGATTGCTGTTTGGCCATGTTTTGTACTGTAAAAATGTGAGTTTTTGGGCTGCCTTCCTTCTGATTTTTCATGTCTTGTACCAATTATGCATGTTTAGTATAGCTGTAGGCCATTCCGCATGCCTAGTTTTGCATTTCGGGAGAGAACCCTTGCATCGGGTCTCATTTCGCCTTAGTTCGGGGCTGTTTTCCCTCTCATTTTGCTACTGATTTTAGCATGTTTGCATGTCATATTCTGTGTCTTTGCCATGTCTCATTAGAGTGGCATTTCGGTGCCTGAGGGTCCGTTCTCGGTTTGCGTGCCCGCGGGCACGTACTTCGAGGTGTCTTGTTTTCATCTAATGGCCCCCTATGTGAGTGTGGCTGAGGCTCTCTCTTGTTGGTGTAAGCCCATTATTGCATTGCGTATGCCATTTCATCCGTAGCATTGTGTATGCCCGATTATGTATTACCTCGTATAGCGTGTATGCCATTCCATGACATTGTGTATGTTAGGATCGCATATTAGCTGCATTTCATGCATGTCATGCATATTGCATCGTGTTCGGGATAGGAGTTAGCCCGGGCACAGGAAACGAGGCGCGTTTCGTACTCCGAGTGACGGAACGTGTCTCAATTCCCAAGTCACCGACACTCCGGATTATCCATGATGGAGTTAGGTTTTGTTGTAGCATTCATATGCATTCATCCTATATTGAGTTGTGCAATTCGGCTCCTCGGCCATCATGCATCGATATGCGTGATTGGTGGCACAAGGATCGAGGCATGCATATATCTGTGAAATACATTGCTATGCCCCTTTCCTGCTCTCTGTTGCAGTATATCAAGAATCAGCAGTCTTCCGAAGCTTGGCGTGCTTTTCGAGAAACATTGCGAAACAGAGGCTAATTGGGGCATTCCAGTGGATTTCCGCGCAAGGCAGTCCAAACATACATCGTTCATCAGAATCAAGGCAGTCCCTGGCTTGCATGCCAGTTTTACAGCTTTCTTAGTTAATTTGTTAATTAATTAGGAATTTGTATATTATTCGGACTGTAATATTTTGGACTGTATTATTCTTTCATTTGGGACTGTATATTCTTTCGGACCCTCTGCGCGAGGGCAATATTGTAATAAGTGTGGGTGAGTGTGATGTATGTCTTCCAACCCTACGTCTTTCTTCCCTTTTATTTACCAGCTTATGATGGTTAGATATAGGGCATATTTCAATTAGCATACAGTATGATAGCATGTTTGCATCATTCATCTGTTTTGCACGCACTGGGCTCGGCGCATCATACAAACTGCATTTGTATTTCAATTCCAAATTGAATACGTGTTAGTTGTAGCATTTCATATGCCATGTTTAGAATAGCCGAGCCTGCTATAGTTGCATTTTTGCATGTGTTGCATTAGACATTTCTGTATACTTAGGATCATGCATGATTTCTAATGAGTTTTTGTTTTGGCTTGGAGTACTCGGTGAGTCTTTATGCTTTAGCATCCTTGCATGCGTGTGAGTGTTGTCATGAATAGCATGCTTGCCATGAGGTTATTTGCTTAGGTGATATAACTGCCTGAATGCTTGTGAGTGAAGGTTGGGTTATTTGAATTGGGACAATTCATCAAATGTTTGTTTTAAGCCCACTAGATTGTGGCAACACCATGTTTTATAAGCCCACCTGAGGGTGGCAAAATCTGCATTTTAAGCCTACCTGCGGGTAGCAAACCATCTTTCAAACAAACATAAAATGTTTTGTTCCAATTCAGGCGACTCGGTCTATACTTGTATGCTGTGCGCATCACATAGTAACCTAGGCTAATAACCGGAATAAGAACATACAATGTTTTCAAAATAAGATATCATGGTTAGTAGAGGCCGGTCTTTGACCGGGCGAGCGGGGGTGCTCACGAAGTGACCTTCCCCAATCGTACCCAAGTTCCCGAGCCGAGGCAACTTTGGTGATGACGGACATGTGGCCTTTGGCACCGAGTCAGGGTTTCCTAAATTTCCCCATTAAAAAATATTTAGGTGGCGACTCTGTATCTGGCAAAGCAGTCCATGTTTGGCACTTCTTTCAAAAAAATCTGTTTTCAAAACGATTTGCCGGATTTGGACTCTTTGGTTCAAGATTTAGAACCGTGACAATCGAGTCCTTGAACTGTAGAAGACCCAATATCAAACCAGAACCGGGGGGGGGGGGGGGGGAACTCGCACTCCCCTCGCCCCGGGATGCGTTCGGGGACGTCTACAAAATTCTCCTACATTTAATTAATTTTTCTTTGATTAATTTCCATTACAATCAAGAACAAAATTCATTTTACTCCTGTGATTGAGGATGTAATAGTTTACCCTCTTTAATTCAAAACTAGTGAGAGAGCTTTCTATGATTTTGAATTATATTGCAACCGTTACTTTTTTTTTTCAAATTGATTGAAGGTACACATCAATTTTGAGAGTGGGCCTTATTTATTTTTTTTTTTTCTTCTTTATTTAGATAAAGTGAAATTAAAATAGAGAAAGACATTTATAACCTCATATTCATATTCTATATCCAAACACTAGCAATCCTAACCCTAACCCTAACCCTAACCAGCTACATCCTCTCTCCTTCGCGACACCTCCAATCTCCCTATCTCCCCTCTGTAGGTCCCATCACCGCCGCCACTATCCTCCCTAACCACCACTACACGTTTGCAACCCCTTTCTCGTTTGTGACCACCACAATACCCTTTCCCCTTTGCGACCACCACCATCACGATTCCTTCCCTATATAACTGTCACTGTGACCACCTCTCCCATTTCGACCATTGCAGCAATGCCCTCCCCTTTGTGACAACAATTGTAACCCCTCTCATCTTTGCAACCACCACCACGATCCCTTCTCACATCTCATGCCTATGGCTCCCTCTTTCCCCTCTATTATATTGTATGTATAAGAGTATTATGTATATATCCTACATGTGTATATGAATATGATTTAAAATATAATTAAACTAAACTTAAGTTAATAGTTAGGAATTCAAATAAATAATTAGAAATTTGGGATTAATTTGTGATTTTATTGAATTAATGTTGGTTAAGTTAGAAATTATGTATATAATAGAAAAGAGAGAGAAATGAAATAAGACAAATAAAAAGGCAGAGAGCCAAATGGATGTTAAAGTTATTTCACGTCAATTGTTAACAGAGTTAACAATTGCGATTTAGTCCAAAACTATAGCGGGCTCTGTGGGTATTTCCATTGGACTAGGATCTTTTGGTAGGTCATATAGCATTAGATTTAGTTGCATATGCAAAAAATTGTGACATGGAGTTGATTGTGTTAGTGTTGTGATATACACATCAGATTCAACAAATGTGGCTGCAGATCAAACTACGAAATTGTATAGTGTAGAGTACATAAAATCTGAGCGTCTAGATCTTGTAACTATACTTGATCTTTGATAAACAGTGGAAGTGTTGTGTATCCATTTTTTTTCATTTATTTATTTTCCAAATTTGGGGTTTCCACATTAAACCACAATCTCAGTATACAAGCCTTTTGTTATTGTAGGATTTTAAAATATAAAAAAAAAATTTTAAAAAAAGGTAAATTACAAACACACCCCTTGAGATTTACTTAAATCACAAATTACCCCCTGTGATTCGAGAAATTACATTATACCCCTTAAGGTTTATAATTTTATAATAAATAGGTCATTTTATTAATAAATTATCAAGTTAATTAACAGTTTTTAATAATGTTAAAATTTTATTTCAATTAATAATTCAGATAATTTTATTATTATATAGGTGAACAGTTAGAATTTTTACTTTTTCAATTAATTCTGTTAAATAAAAAATTCTAACATGGAGGTATTTTTAATTTTCGAAACTACAAAGGGCAATTCATATTTTAAGCAAAGTTTAAGGGGTGTATTTGTAATTTATCCTAAAAAAAATTTACTATGTCTTACCATGTCAAAGAAGCTATTTTTATAGTGTGAACTCGTATGATGTCCAAATCGCAATGAAGCAATTTTACATGCGTCACGACTCATTCTCAAGCTTGAGCTGGCTAGAAATGTTTTTTTTTTTTTTTTTTTAAACCATTCATTAAACACCTTCGAAACTTTGGATGGAATGATTTCAAATATCTATTTTTGCACTTTGTCTTGTACAATAAAGGCCTCTGGTTTTTGTTGACTGAGTTCAAATAAGTTGGTCATTGTAATTTAAAATGCAGAAGAGATGAGAACAAGGTATTCAATATTAATCTCAATTTCATATCATCAATACTGTTTGGCTTTTAGGAAAAAACACTAATCACTTGTTTACATAAATTTTTCTAATTATACAATTACTAGGAAGATATGAATGGAGTACATCTATGCTCAAATTATGTATATCTAAATGATTAACATAAATTTTTTTTTTTTTTTTTGATCGGCAAAAAATTTGTTGATGTAAGGGGTGGGAAACAAAGTCACCAAAAATACATCAATAAAGAGTTGATGGGAAAGAACGTCCAAGTTTCGCACTAACATCTCAACTAGGTTGGCACCCGTATTTGTCATATGATGACCTACTTGTACGTAATTAATTTATATGATATTTTTATCATATTCAATAAACATATCAAAAATAATGTTAAATGAAACACAAACAAAATTCAGATGTAAGTATTGTGTTTTAGTTTTTAATTTTCAACAAGAGAGCTTGAATTTTCTTTATCTTACTATGTTTGGTTTATCTTACTTTGTCTTGTTGAGCATAGAAAATTTATGATTTACACACACACACACACAAATAGTATATTGTAAGAAATATTATACTATTTTATATTGTTAGTTATGATGTTTTGTGATAAAAGTTACGAATGAAAAAACTATGTTACCCACATCTTCTTACTTTGTCTTGTTGAGCATAGAAAATTTATGATTTACACACACACACACAAATAGTATATTGTAAGAAATATTATACTAGTTTATATTGTTAGTTATGATGTTTTGTGATAAAAGTTACGAATGAAAAAACTATGTTACCCACATCTGAAGTTAAAATTACCAACTATTATTATTATGTTATGAATGATAGGGTGAAAATGTTACAAATCATTTTAGCGAGAAAAAAAATAAATCCACATTAGGGGTTGTTTGAGATATCCTAAATAAGTGTATTTTTTGACTTTTTGGATTAAAAAGTTGAGGAAAAAAATATGGTTGTTTGGGTTAACTTTTTGACTTTCTATGAAAAAATGTGTATTAAAAAATTGTATAAATTAGTGTGTAGGAAAAAATTAGGATTGAGAGTTGTGCAGTCGTACTTTTTGACTTCTGATAAATAGTGATAACTTTTTAACTTTTTGACTAATTTTTTGACTTTTTGATTTTTTGGGCACATACCAAACTTGGCCTAAGTCTTTTTTTTTCTTTTCTTTTTAGTGATTGAGAACTTGGCCTACAAACCAGTGTTTTGAGACCCACCTCAAGTGTGTAAGAGCATCAACAGTAGGATGGCTAAAAAAGTGTGTTAAGGTGTATTATATGATAAAAAGTGATAAAAGTGAGGCAAAATATGTGTGTTAAGATGTGTTAAGAGTTTGTTAATTTTAGAGAGTGAGTGGTGGTGTAATAGATGTGTTAATGTGTGTGTTAAGAATATATATATATATAATAAATAAAATAAATAAATAATTTAATTTAATCAAAAATTTCAAGGCCAAAATTAAATTTCAAGCCCAAAAAAAAAATCCCAATAAATGAAAAAAAAAAAAATTTAAGTTGATTGCCGGTTGACCACTCGGACGTTCGGCCGGTCAACCGGTCAGACCCAAATTTTTTTTTCGTTTTCTTAAAGGGTATGGACGTCTGGGGGTACTTCTGGCCAGACGTCCGGGAGGACTTCCCCAGGCACACATCTCTCTCTTCCTTCGCTAGCTAAAACGCTGGTCACAGTTAACACACAAGTTGACAGCTGACACTAACACACAGCACTAACACACCCATTGCAGGATCCAACAGTGTTTTTGGCTGGCCAAAAACTAACACCTGACACTAATACACTCACTAATGCATCCATTGTGGATGCTCTAAGGATGGTGCTTGTATTGGCGGAGAGTCAAACTTTACACCTTACAACAACAACACATTTTAGTGGTACTACATTAGTGGTATAGTTTTAGAAAATATCACAAAAATAAAATTTGAAGACACGTTTTAGAAAAATATGACAGAATCACAAACATAAAAGGCTCTAGTGACATTTCAATGAAGAAATGCCACATCACTATAATAAAAATGTAATCTAATAGTATCAATTTTTTGACATTTTATAAAAAAAATGACACAAGAAACTGTTTTAATGGCATTTATCAACAGATGCCATTAAATTTTAGTAACAATGACATTTTTTTAAAAATGTCACTAAACTAGATAGGTGCAAATTACTTTTTTTGGTATTAGGTAAAAATTGTCATAAACAAATATTTTATAGTATTTTGAGAAATGTCACTAAGTCAAAAACTTTCCAAGCTATCTAATGGCATTTTTGGAAAAAACAAAAAATGCCAATATATTTTCAAAATTTTTAAAATGCACAAAATAAATAAAAATAAATAAATTAAACTCAATATAACATGTTTTGTTAACTGTACTTGCCACATATACAAAATTGATCAATAGTTTTATATGACTTAACAGGGAAAATAAAATTTCAAATTACTCTCCTATACAATGATAAAGTTTCTTGAATTTTAGTTACTATAATTTTAATTAATTCAATTTTGACTTTGAATTTATGAATTTATCTCAATGTATTTGAATTTTGGGGACTAACCATTTGGAGGCCACCTCTAAACCTATATTTATTACAGAACTTTATAATTATACTACGTACATTGTGATAAAGTGCATATAAAATATATCTTTCTAAGAGTGTTCACGGTATCAGCTCTGTTTATAAAGTTAAAACTATGACCGAGTCATGCACATCTTGGAATCAAAAAGATTAAACAAAAACAAAGCCTTCCATCCATTATAACCTCTTTTGCTTAGTCAAAGACAAGTTTTTCATTCTCAGCCAATACTATGTTTATGCTTAAGACAAAGTTTACATGATCTATATTCTCATCAAGTTCCCTTATCCGGCTATACAGTATGACCATTTCAAGTTGCCGTAGGACGGCAATTTATGCTTTATTACACAATTCTCGTCTCTCTCTCTCTCTCTCTCTCTCTCTCTCTGTTATATATATAAAGCTGCATATACATTTTTCTTCCACACTACAACTCTCAGTCTTTTAATAACTTCTTTCTAAGAATTCTTATTCTTTGTTCTTTTATCTTCTCAAATGGCTAACACAAGTCTACTGTTAGGACTCCTATCTCTATCCTTCTATGCTGCCTTGGCTTCTGACAATAGTCCTCTTCAAGATTTTTGTGTTGCTGATCCAACTAGTCAAGGTACAACACCACTTTTGCATGTCTCTATGTTTGTGTACAAACTCTAATTGCATAATTGTTATTATTACTAATAGTGATTGTGTGACTTTGTTGATCATGACAGTACTAGTGAATGGCATTGCATGCAAGAACCCTATCATGGTTCAAGCCAATGACTTCTTCTTTAGTGGACTTCATATGGCCGGCAACACATTGAATGCAGTTGGCTCTAAGGTGACCCCGGTTAGTGCAGCTCAGATACCAGGGCTTAACACTCTTGGCGTATCAATGGTCCGTATTGACTATGCACCAATGGGTATCAACCCTCCCCACACCCACCCTCGCGCCACTGAGATCTTGACAGTCCTAGAAGGTAGCCTTGAAGTTGGGTTTGTCACGTCAAACCCTGATAACCGTCTAATCTCAAAGGTGCTTCAGAAGGGTGATGTATTTGTTTTCCCAATCAACCTCATCCACTTCCAACGCAACGTGGGAAATGGCAATGCCGTTGCCATTGCAGGTCTCAGCAGCCAAAACCCAGGTGTCAATACAATTGCGAATGCGGTGTTTGGTTCCAAGCCTAAAATATCAAGTGATATTATTGCTAAGGCTTTTCAACTGGACCAAAACATCGTTGTCAGCATTCAGTCAAAATTCTAAACAGGCAACGGGGATTACCATAAATGATTGTTTGGAGTTAGCTTTTGGGTTATGGTTTGACTTCATTTCATTATCATGTTTTCTCATTAAAAATAATTGTTTCTCAAGTTTTTGTAGAAAGAGTGATGGGGCAGTGGATTGTAATGGTTGTGCTTCATTATTTTGATTGCCTAATAGTATGTGTGATTTTTTCAAAATGGATTTCCCATGGGCTTGGAATTTGAGTTCACTTCTATTTATATACTGTTACAAATTTTATTATGTCATTTGAATGAAAACAGATTCACCATGTTAATGAATATTACATTTAATTTAGCTCTTGATTTTCCATTATAGTCAAAATGATCCTCCAAAACTTTCAATTCCGAGGAAAGCATGGAAAAAATATCAAAATGTTTCTCCTTATTCAACACAGAGAGGACAACCAAAATTACCTATGCATTGAACATTTTTAAAAGAAGGGTATGAATGTCTTTTTACTTCTAATAAGATAAGAGAATGCAAACTCTCCGTTTAAGAAGATAAAAAAACCGAGACTATTCAAGAACGCAAAAAACTAATTTTTTTTAAAAAAATTATTCAGATGATTTTATCAATTTCTCAATCTTTATTTTGCGAAGGAGGATAATTGTCTTCCAAGAATATTTCATACATCATTATCATCTAATGAAAAATGATTCTAAAGTTCAATGTTCTAATCAACACACTAGCTTTGTAGAATTTTTATCAAAAGATTGTAAATATATAGCTCAGAATGCACAATGAAACAACTTGTAAAGTTTGATTGCAAGACTTCTGTTGATAACTTTCTTTTATGCATGTGATGTCAAACCAAGAAGCAGTTTTGTTTTTGGAGTTCTGGGTGGTATCCTAATGCTCATCAGGTTTCTGGTGGCAGCGTTTGGTTGTTGTGATTCTAATTCGGTTTTTGCTTTCTCTGTGTGTTGGTCTCTCACCAACTGGAGCTTGGAGCTTCATGTAGCTCCGAGCTCCTCTTTATTCATGTACTCTTTCACAAGTTGTTTGATTCCATCAATAAAGATTCTTTTTGCTGATAAAAAAAAAAGAAAAAAGAAGCAGTTGATTGCATCAGAGATTTAAGTGATGCTCAACAAGCATCTGAGGAGGAGTTGATTAAAGAGGCACTATCCGGGAAGAGCCTTGATGATATCTCTTGCGTTGTCGCGTTATTTCAATGATTGCTCGACTTTTTTGTCATTTAAAAATAAATACATAACCCTCATATGGTTCACGACACATGTAAATTTTCCAAAATGCCCTCATCTTCGTCTTCTAAACCATTATATATAATATATATATATTCAATTGAGTAATGAATAGTTTTTTGAGTTTTCTAGCCGATTTTTCTCAAAAGACATGAGCTATCTTTTATCTTTAAATTATTTTCTATATATATATATATATTTGGTAGGAAAGCGGTAAGTTATATATTAAAAAGAAGAAATATTATGATGAACTCAAAACATGACCTCGAGAATCAGTACAGCTTCAGAAAAGTGACACCAAAGCCAAAGGCTTGGATAAAACAATACACCTAGCCTAATAAGATAAATCCCGCATCATCCTATCAGGTTCCACTGATGATCTTTTTGAATGTACTGTTCTTAATATTTATGCACCGAATGATATGTTAGGAGAAGGAAGCTATGGGATTCACTAATTAATTTGAAGCAACATTTCTTGAAGCCCTGGTGTCTGGGAGGGGATTTCAATTAGATAAGATTCATGACTGACAGGAAAGGCTGTAATAGGTGAGACAGAGGTATGCTAGAGTTTAACAATTTCATTGACCATTTGGCATTAGTTGATATCCCTTTGCTTGGTAGACAATTCACTTGGTGCAACTCATTGGAAGGTGAGAGATGGAGTAAAATCGACCGTTTTCTTCTGGATCAAATCTAGTTGGAGAAATATTGTTTCAATCTTTGGGGCTTACCTAGACGAGTTTCTGATCATTGTCTCCTACTGCTTATGGAGGATTTGAGAAATTGAGGTCCTAGGCCTTTTAAATTTATTAATGCTTGGGCTCTCCATTCCAACTTCCTAACAATAGTGGAGAAGTGTTGGGTGGAGTCCTCTATCCAAGGATGGGTTGGCTATAAACTGATGAGGAAGCTTAGCTTATTGAAATTGGAGTTGAAAAAATGAAATGTTGAAGTATTTGGGAATGTAGTGAACCAACTGAAGAAGGCTGAAGATGATCTACATGCTTTAGATATATTAGCTGAATCACGAACACTCAGTTCTCCAGAAGCAACAAATAGGAGGGAAATTAGCAATCTGGTTTGAAAGCTTAGGAAGAGGAATGATAGGATTTAGTTCCAAAAATCCAAGTTGAATTGGGCACATAATGGGGACAAGAACACCAAATTCTTTCATATCACTGCAAGCAAAAGGCAAAGTAGAAACTTATTGGATTCAGTGTTGTTTAATGGAATTAGGTATGTTGAACCTGTGATGATTAAACAAGTAGTTTTAAGGCATTTCTCCTCAGTTTTTGCAGAAGATTGGGCTTGTAGACCAAAATTAGTTGGTTTGTTTGTGACTCTCAGCTCAACTAAGGTCAGAGAGGTTTTGGAAGCTCCCTTTACCATGAAAGAAGTTTGGAGGGTGGTGAAGGAAAGTAATATGAACAAAGCTCCTGGGCTAGATGGTTTTAACATGGCTTGTGTCCAAAAGTGTTGGCAAGTGATGAAGAAAGATATTTTCCAATTCTTACAAGATTTCCACTCCAATGGAAGATTGGTTAAAGGTCTGAATAGTTCATTTATTGCCCTAATTCCCAAGGTGGTTAGTCCTTCGAGCCTTGTGGACTACAGACCAATCAGTTTATTGAACCTCGCATACAAAATCCTTTCCAAAGTCTCATCTCGCAGACTGAGCTTGGTGTTGCCAAATATTATTAGTGAAGTTAAATCGGCCTTCATAGGTGGTCGTCATATCTTTGATGGCGTCATGATAGCCAATGAGGTAGTGGATTGGTGGAAGAAACACAAAAATATGGGGTTGATTCTGAAATTGGATTTTGAAAAAGCTTTCGACTTCGTTAACTGGAATTTTTTGTGGTTTGTGCTTACAAATTTTGGTTTTAGAGAATTATGGGTTAGTTGGATGAAAGAGTGTGACCACAGCCAGAATTTCTATCCTTGTTAATGGCTCTCCAACTGATGAATTCTCTCATAGTAAAAGGTTAAGGCAAGGAGATCCTCTTTCTCCATTACTATTTAATATTGTCATGGAGGGTCTAAACTTGTTGCTGGTTCGAGCTAAAGATATGGAGTTAATTAAGGGTGTTTCAGTGGGCCATTCCGAGATTCAACTCACTCACCTACAATTTGCGAATGATACTCTATTATTCTGTGAAGTAGAAGAGGTAGAGGTGGTTACTATTAAAAGAATTTTGAGATACTTTGAGATTATATTTATAGCGATTCCGGTTTTCCCTCCATTGTTTATTGTATTTCGGACTCGGTTTCGTGGATGTATGTTGTTGTCTATATCGCATTTCCATCCTTTAATTCTTTGTATTTGAGTTTTAGGATGTGTTGGGCAGGTTTGAAACAGGTTGGGTGTGTTTTGAAACAAATGGTTTCTGTCCAGATTTTGGTTTCTTCGCTCGAGCGAGGCTTTTGTCGCTCGAGCGAGCTTTGTGTTTTAGTTCCTTCGCTCGAGCCAAGGTTCCTTCGCTCGAGCGAGCTTTGAGTGGTGTGTCTCTTCGCTCGAGCGACCACTCTGGCGCTCAAGCGTGCGTCTACGTCTCTTTTTGACCTGAAGGTTGTGTTTCTTTGCTCGAGCGAGCTCTATGTTTTGTGTTTCTTCGCTCGAGTGAGGAGTCCTGCACTTGAGCGTGCTTCTGGGTTGCAGAGAGACGCTTCTTGCGCTCGAGCGAGATTCTTTTGTGTCTGGTCGCTCGAGCGACCACTTCTTCACTCGAGCGAGCCTTGACTATACCAGTTCGCAGCAGCGGCTTTCTTTTTCACTTTTTGATCTCTTTTTACCTCTAAACCCTAGATCTGACTCTCTCTCTCTCTCTCTCTCTCTCTCTCTCTCTCTCTCTCACACACACTCTCTCTCTCTCTCTCTCTCTCTCTCTCTCTCTCTTATACACTCCTTATCTCTATACATACACGTGATCTAGGGGGTTTCTACCCTACTCCCTTTGTTAAAAAGTTAGAGTATTGCGTGGGCTATCTTTTGATCCGAAAAAGGTTAGATTTGGAGCACTTTGAGTTTCTTCCTTCTTCTCCTTTGAGCTCCAAAATTTAAGGTAGGAATAATCTACTCCATTCTATGAGTTTTAACATAAATGTTGGGCATTTGTATGAATGTAGGGATTTTGGAAGTTTTGGGAAATTAGGGCTTGATTTTGAAATCATAAAAGAGGGGTTTCTTGGCTTTGGATTCTATTGTAAATGTGGGGTTTTAAAATGGGGTTATAGGTGTACAATTGATGAAATTGAGCCTTAGAATTGTTATTTTAGAAAGAAGGAAAAATGCCCTAATTGGGATTAAATGTACTACTTGTCAAAATAATGAAATTAATTATAGGAATACATACTTGTATTGGAAATGATGATATTGGGGGAAAATGTAATCAATTGGTATAGTTGGATTAAAAATCGCTTACCTATGGAAAATGTATTAATTTATCTGTTTGATAAATTTAATTATCTGTTTAGAAATAACTGTTGTGGGCTATCGGTGGAGGATATACATGATTGTTGTAGAATTGCATAATGATTAGGTAAATTAAAACTAATCAATTGGAATATGTTATTGAATATGACGGTTGGATTAACACATTGTATATGTGTTTTAATAAATTGATCATTGTATATGATAAGTGTTTACATTGCATATGTATGCATGTATGGGAGGAGATAGGGGATGTACTCCACCGCTTGGGAGGAGATAGGGGATGTACTCCACCGTTTGGGAGGAGATAGGGGATGGACTCCATTGATAACTAAGTTGGCCGAAGTGTCCAAGGTAAAAGTCCCGAAACCTTATGTACATCTGAATGATGTTAATGATTGAAGTGTTGATTATATGAGTTGTAATCTCATTTTGAATTGTGGATAATAGAAGTGTTGATTATATGAGTTGTAGTCTCATTTTGAATTGTGAATAATGAAAGTGTTAATAAGATGAGTTGTAGTCTCATTTAAATTGTTTGGTTAGATAATGTACCAGTTCTATGAATTGAATTGGATAAATAGACGGAAGTGGATTAGAACACGATTATGAAAGTTGATTAATTGTGTAAAGGAGATATGCTAGTTTACATGTGTTTGTCATTTTTCAAATGCTAATGTTTTAGTTATTTCTCATATTTGGTTTAGCATATCTCTACTAGGCTGTGGCTCACCCTATATGGGACATAATTTTCAGGTACAAGTGATATGTTGCCTCCAAGGATGTAGCTTGGGAGGTTTAGAAGCTGAAGGCTTATTTTTGTAGTTATCTTTTGTATTACATATAATTCACGCCAAGGGCTTAATCTGTTAAGGGTTAGAACTCTCTTTTGTTGAAACCAAGTGTTGACTTGGAAAGTTTGTAAACCCGTAGGACATTTACTTTTGTTGTCAACATGTAACATTGTTTGTAAAGAATACTCTGATGGATGAATATATTTTATTTTCCTATGTCTATGGATATCATGAATGATTGATTTATGCATTTTTTTTAGGGCGTTACAACTTGGTATCAGAGCATACCGGATTTGAATACTTTAGGTACGTGGGAAGTGGTTAGTACCATAATGGGTTTGTCTCGCTTGTTAGAGACTTAAATGTAATGTTATGTGCTTATGGGATAACATGTTTATGTGACTATATGGGTATGAAATTTAGTTTCTAGGATGTTGATTGGATCATTGGGTTTCTGGGAGTCCTGTTGGAAAGGCACTTGATCACTGCCGTTTCTAACTGGAACTCTAGTAACGCCATGGGACAGTCACTATCCGGAAATGAAATTCGTAAGTGCTTATGTGATTATGTGCTTACGTGGAGTGAATTACAGTTGTCCATTGTATTAGGACGCTAGCGAAATAGCTTCGGCACATTTGTGAATGTGCTAATGTCTTTGTTACCTTTATTAGGATGTCAAGACGAGGACGTGGTGGTAGGCGTGGTAGGCCTAGGAGGCAGGAGATGCCTATACCGGATGATATTCCGGCGCAGGAGGAAGGTGTTGGTCAGGCCAACGTGACCGAGCCAGTGGGTCAGCAGGCCATGGGCGCCTTAGCCCGCGAGATGGCAGGAGCTTTGAGGGAATCCATGGACATTCTCAGTGCTGAGAATCAAGTCCAGGCCCATGCAACTAAGGCAGGGCCGTCTTTTCTGAAGAGGGAGTTTTTCCAGTCGAATCCGGACTAGTTTTTGGGTGATCCAAAAAAGTCACTGAAGGCTGATGAGTGGCTAGAGCAGATGATGAAGACGTTTGAGATGCTTTGCATCGAAGACGGCGGCTTGAGGATGATGTTGGCGTCTTTCCAGTTGAAGGGGGATGCGGGTCAATGGTGGAAGTTTGTTCAAGGGTACATTGGAGGGACTTGGGAGGCTTTCGTTGATGCCTTTTAGGAGAAGTTTTTGCCTCCCACTGTTAGGGAGAAGTTGAGGGATCAGTTCTGTCAGCTCAAGTAGCTGAATACGCCAATGGCGGAGTTTGAGGCCACCTTTACCAACTTATCTAGGTTCGCACCCGAGTTGGTGGCGACCGAAGAGCTTAGGTGCTTGGAGTTTGAAAAGAAATTGAGGACCGGACTCATGTTTTGAGTGGTCGGGTCCATGACCAGGGAGTATGGGCGTCTTGTGTAGGCTGCAGCCCATCTTGAGACCATTATGCATTCGGAGGAGGAGAGGATGAGGGGCTCTAGGAGGAGTCAGAATCACCAGGGGGACAGCAAATGGCAGAGGGGTTCTAACCTTCAGCAGTCCTAGGGAGTGTATTCAAGATCTACCTTTCCAGTACCGAGTTCGGGTTCTGGGAGAGGCGGTCAGGGAGACGTTACTTGTTATAAATGTGGTCAGCTGAGCCACAAGTCTCCAGCTTGCCCGCAGAAGGGAGGAGGGCAAAGAGCAGCTTCTTCTTCGGCTCGTTTTCAAAGCCAGAGTCAGGGCAGAGGTCAGCCGCTAGCTTGTTATTAGTGTGGGCAAGCGGGGCACCTGAAGAGGTTTTGCCCACAGTTGAGTGGCACATCTAGTGCGTCTGGTTCGAGGCAGACACAGAGTCATCAACTAGCTCAGTCAGTTCAGGCCTCGAGGGCCAATCAGGGAGCCTCTTTGGCTCAGTCTGTGCAGCAGTCTTATGCTCCGAGAGGTGAGCAGGTAGATCAGAGACCTACAGGGCGCGTGTTTGCTGTTACAACGCCAGATCTTGTACCGGCTCCGTCTATTGTGAGAGGTACCTTTTTGTTTTGCAACTCGGTTGCTAATGTGTTGATTGATACGGTGTAGACACCCCATTTTTGACCGACCTTAAGACTCAGACGTCACCAGTTGAGCGCTCGGTGATGTTGCATGCTGTGCTCGTTCAGAAGTCTCAGAGTCGCGGCCGTGCGCCCTGCCTCCGGACTTCCGAATTCTCTCCTGTGCTTTGTCTCGGTTTGCGAACCAGACCCGGTTTTCTCTGTTTTCTTTCCTGAGGGAAGGGAGTGGTCCTGTAGACTATCTCCCGGTGGCCGTGAGCTACTTTTCGTGGCCGTAGGCCATTTTGCCCATTTCGGAGCCCGGTTCCCGGTTTTCGGGGCCGTTAGGCCGTGTGCCTCGGCTCGGGACCGCCCAACCATCTCCGCTTTCTCCGATTTTTGGCGGAGACCTCTGTTTTAATGTTCCGAGGAACACTGGGGCCCCTGATGCCCACCTCGCAGCCGAACACCACTTCCGGTGCCCGGCGACCCTTTTTCGGGACCCCGAACTGCGTGATTTGGGCCCCGAGCATTCATTTTGCATCAGCCTTCTCCGGTTTTTAGCGGAGACCTCTGTTTTAATATTCCGAGGAACCCTGGGGCCCCTGATGCCCACTTCGTGGTTGTGTGCCACTTCCGGTACCTGTAGCCGGTTTTCGGGACCCCAAACTGCGTGTTTTGGTCCCGAGCATTCATTTCGCATCCATTTGCTCCGGTTTTTGGCAGGTATCTCTGTTTCGTCATTCCAGAGGACACTGGGGTCGCAGATACCCACTTCGCTGCTGAACACCACTTCCGGCACCTGCAGCCCATTTTTGGGATTCCGAACTGCTCGGTTTTGGCTCCGAGTGTTCATTTCTCATTAGTTTTTGTTCAAACTTGGCAGGTACCTCTGTTTCAACATCAGGAAGATCACTGGGGGGGTGAGAAGCCAGCAATTATCCCAGATAACCAGTTTCGCTCCTCCGGAGCCCGTTTTGCTCACTTCCGGGCCAATGTTGAACACCCTAGGGGCATTTTCTTCCAACCAAAGCTACATATCTGTGATGAGGGCATCTTGGAGGACACTTTGGCATAGTGGTCGGCCAGAAACTGTGGGTTTCATTTTTGGGCCTCTCCTTCAAGCTCTATGTTGTGACTCTTGGTTCAATGTTGCCAAATTCAAACCTTGGATTCTTGTTCTACACATCTTGGAGGACACTTTGGCATAGTGGTCGGCCAGAAATTCATGGTTTCATTTTTGGGCCCCTCCTTCAAGCTCTATGTTGTGGCTCCTGCTTCAGAGTTGCCAGATTTCAACCATGGGGCCTTGTTCTACACACCTTGGAGGACACCTTTCTATACTGGTCGGCCAGAAAATCTTCTGTTCATTTTCTTGGGGTGGCCGGCCGGCCATGTAGGGTGGCTGGCCGGCCATGGAGGGTGGCTGGCCGGCCACCTTGCAAAAAAATACCTGGCCGGCCAGATTCTTGCTTTCCAGCCTGTCCCAGCTGTCCGGATATCTTTCAGCATATCCCGGGGCATCCGGGGATATTTCGGGAGGAAAAGATTGGGTGCTTTCCCTCCCCCTTTTACACCCCATTTCTTGCCTATTTGAAGGGCCCTCCCTCTCCTTCTTCAAGGTTGGAAAATTTTCCTTGAAGAACACATCTCCAAATTCCTCCATTTCCTTAGCTCAAAACTCCAAAAAAGCTTCAAGTGTCAAGGCCATTTCTTCACCAACCCTTAGCTCCACCATCAACACTACCACTCCAGCAGCTAGGAAGTGAATTTCAGAGGTTGAGAAGCTACAAATCAAGGCCAAGAATCAAAGAAAGACAAGTCTTCAAGGGTGAGTATTCAAAACTAACTTTTAGGGCCTTTTCTTGGTTCATTTTTATACTCTAATTGGTTGAGAATTGGGGCTCCGACCCCTACTGCTTTTGTGCTTAAAATGAGCCCCTCTACAACTTTGTAGAAGGGCTCAACCTCATTTGGTGTTTGTATACACTAGTTCCTTCAATATTCTTCAAGTTGGTAACATTTTTGCATGCTAAAATTGACCTATTTGTGTTAGTTTTTGGGGGTCCGATCCCTACTGCTTTTGTGCTTAAAATGAGCCCCTCTACAACTTTGTAGAAGGGCTCAACCTCATTTGGTGTTTGTATACACTAGTTCCTTCAATATTCTTCAAGTTGGTAACATTTTTGCATGCTAAAATTAACCTATTTGTGTTGGTTTTTGGGGGTCCGACCCCTACTGCTTTTGTGCTTAAAATGAGCCCCTCTACAACATTATAGATAGGCTCAGCTTCATTTGGCCTTTGTATATACCACTTCCTTCAATGTTCATCAAGTGTGCCACTCTTTTGCATGCAATTTTGACCTATCTCTATTTGTTTTTGGGGCTTCGACCCCTACTGACTTTGGTCTTATTTCGACCCCCTTTACATATTCCATGAAGAAAGTTTTGTCATTTGGTGTGTGCATTGCATGTCTCATGATATAGCCTATTTGGAGCCTATTTTGCATGGATCTTTTAGCATGATTGTGATCTGATTTTGAGAATGTCATCTTCTGCAATTGTGCTTATTTTTAGCTCATCTTCAATGTTGTAGAAGAAAGTTTGTCCATTTGGGGTTTGCATGTATCACTTGTCTCAATACCCCTCTTTTGGCCACTAACTTTGCATGCTTTGTTTGATCTATCTATGCTTGCATTTAGGCCATGTTTACTACTGAAAAAATGCCATTTTTGGGACTGTCTTGCTACTGTTCTTGCTGCCATGATCATATTTTGCACGTGTAGCATGGCTATAGGCCATTTCGGGGCTTAATTTCGCATTTTCGGGATGAATGCATGCTTCGAGTGTCATTTCGAATTGTTTCGGGGCTGTTTTCCCCTTTATTTAAGTGCTGAAATTCCATTTCCATGCTTGCATATCATTTCCCATGCCATTTGTATCATTTTTGCATTGCCTCGGTTTGCGCGCCAATGGACACGCACTTCGAGGCACCTCATTTTTATCATTCCGGCAGCCTATGTGAGCGTGGCTGAGGCTATCTCATGTTGGCGTAAGCCCAATTTGCATTTTAATGTTTCTACATCATTGCCTCGATTTGCGTGTCCGCGGACACGCGTTTCGAGGCAGCTTTGTTTTATCCGACGGCCTCCTATGTGAGTGAGCTGAGGCTCTCCCATGTTGGTATAAGCCCATCGTTGCATTCCGTATGCCATTGCATCGCATATCATCGCCTCGGTTTGCGTGCCTGTGGGCGCGCATTTCGAGGCACTCTGTTTTATCCGCTTGGCATTGCGTATGCCTCCGCCTCGGTTTGCGTGCCCGTGTGCACGCGTTTCGAGACATTCTATTTTATCCGGTTTGCATCGCGTATGCCTCTGCCTCGGTTTGCGTGCCCGCGTGCACGCATTTCGAGGCACTCTATTTTATCCGACTTGCATTTCATCATTGCCTCGGTTTGCGTGCCAATGGGCACGCATTTCGAGGCACCTCATTCTTATCATTCCGGCATCTTATGTGAGTGCGGCTAAGGCTCTCTCATGTTAGTGTAAGCCCAATTTGCATTCTGTATGTCATTTTTAGTTCTGTTGCATTCTGTATGCCATTTCCTCGGTATGCGTGCCCGTGGGCACGCATTTCGAGGCATTTCATTTTAGTCTCATTGTGTATCATATTTCATGTCATCTCATGCTTGTATGTCATCGCCTCGGTTTGCGTGCCCGTGGGCACGCATTTCGAGGCATCTCATTCTCATCAGTATTGTGCATGCTAGGTCATATGTTAGTTGCATTTCACGCATATCATGCATATTGCACGGGAAACGAGGCGTGTTCCGTACTCCGCGTACCGGAACATGTCTCAATTCCCCAGTCACCGACACTCCAGATTACCCATGATGGAGTTAGGTTTTGTAGCATTCATCTGCATTCATCCCATATTGAGTTGTGCATTTCGGTTCCTCGGCCATCATGCATCGAGATGCGTGATTGGTGGCACGAGGATCGAGGCATGCATATATTTGTGGAATACACTGCTGTGCCCTTTTCCTGCTCTCTGTTACAGCAAAATCAACAATCAACAACTTTTCGGAGGCTGGTACGCATTTCGAGAAAATTACAAACAGAGGCTAATCAGGGCATCCCAGTGGATTTCTGCGCCGGGTAGCCCAACATGCACCATTCATCAGAAGCAAGGCAGTCCCTGGCTTGCACGCCAGTTTTACAGCCTTTATCAATTAATTTGTTAATTAATTAGAATTTTGTAATATTCGGACTGTATATTCTTTTATTCGGACTGTCTATTCTTTCATTTCGGACTGTATATTTATTCGGACCCTCTGCGCGAGGGCATAAATGTAATAAGGGTGTGTGAGTATGATGTATGTCTTCCAACCCCCATTTCTTTCTCCCTTTTATTTACCCACTTTGAATGGTTAGATATAGGGCATGTTTAAATTAGCATACAGTATGATAGCATGTTTGCATCATTCATCTGTTTTGCATGCACCGGGCTCGGCGCATCATACAAACTGCATCGTATTTCAATTACAAGATGAATACATGTTAGTTGTTGCATTTCACATACCATGTTTAGAATAGCCGAGCCTGCTATAGTTTGCATCTTTGCATGTGTTGCATTAGGCATTTCTGTATATTTTAGGATCATGCATGATTTCTAATTAGCTTCTTGTTTTGGCTTGGAGTACTCGGTGAGTTTTATGCTTTAGCATTCTTGCATGCGTGTGAGTGTTGCCATGAAAGCATGCTTACCATGAGGCTAAATGCTTATGTGATATAACTGCCTTGAATGCCTGTGGGTGGAGGTTGAGTTATCTGAATTGGGACAATTCATTGACTGTTTGTTTTAAGCCCACTAGATTGTGGCAAAATCTGCATTTTAAGCCTACCTGCGGGTAGCAAACCATCTTTCACAAACAAACATGAGATGTTTAGTTCCAATTCAGGCGATTCAGTCTATACTTGTTTGCTGCGAGCATCACATAGTAACCTAGGCTAATAATCGGAATAAGAGCATACAATGTTTTCAAAATCAGATATCATGGTTAGTAGAGGCCGGTCTTTGACCGGGCGAGCGGGGGTGCTCACGATGTGACCTTCCCCAATCGTACCCAAGTTCCCGAGCCAACTTTGGTGATGACGGACACGTGGCCTTTTGGCACCGAGTCAGGGTTTCCTAAATTTCCCATTTTAAAATATTTAGGTGGCGACTCTGTTATCTGGCAAAGCAGTCCATGTTTGGCACTTCTTTCAAAAAATCTGTTTTTCTCAAAACGATTTGCCGGATTTGGACTCTTTGGTTCGAGATTTAGAACCGCAACATAGAATCGAGTCCGAGCTGTAGCGAGGTCCCCCGCGGGCGTTGTTACAGTTTCTGGCGACTCTGCTGGGGATTTAGAGAACTTGACTCGAACTCATGATATCTGCTTTTGACTACACTTGTGTGTTTCTTTGCATTGCATTTGCATTGGTGCGCCTAGGACACTGTGTTTGCCATATGCCATTCCCGAACGATTTGCCGGAGGCTTGTCTTGTCAAGTCATGTCCGTAAGGCTGATCGGCTCTGGGCTCTGACAGCATGGGAACACAAACCCCGGTTTTACCGGGGCACCCTTTTTGACCATTCGACCTAGTGCATATTCGGATCCATAGTGACCATTCCAAACTAGGACAGGTTGCTTACCCGTTTATAGGTTGTTTGAAACCGCTGCGTGCGTAGTGAACCCCTAGTTCCTGACGAAATAGGACAGGGAAACTCTACCCCAACATAGGGGTGTTTTGGCTCTCACTTATCTGTTATGTGCCTGTTAGAGTGCGCCTCTACAGGGAATGCATGTATCAGTATGAGTTTGGGCATCAGGCCTGCGGGCATCAGTTTTTGAATTTGGGAATCAGGCCTGCGGGCATTATCCAGTATTTGGGAATCAGTTGTCCGCGGATATCGGATTCAGTTTATCAGAACAGTGATACAGGAATATTGACCAGTATTTGAGGACAGTGTATAGCCAGCTTACCAACTGTGTGTTGTTGTATACCCGACTGTGTGTGGTGTATTCAATTTAAGCCGTTATGCTGCCCGTTTTATTTCTGGTTATTTATTTCTTTTTTCGCTTTATTTATCTTTTGCTAGGGCAGTTTGTGGCACAATTGCTTCTGAACCAGTCGATACTCCCCAAGCAATTTGGACACGCGGTCGCCGACTCAACCGATCCGAGGATCTAGTTGACGGACATCCAGTGTTTCACTCGCTACCCCCTGTTATCAGAAGAAGGCCGAGGAGGCGCAGTCCGTCAGAACAAAGGTTACTGGGACAGCAGTCTGTTTTAGTAGCAAATAGTCGGGTTGAGCTTCCTGTTTCTGCTATAGAGATACGCCTGCCGGTTCTTCAAATGGAACAACAGAATACAGCTATGGAGGCGATGATGCGCCAGATGACTGAAAGCATGAAGCAAATGCAAGATGATGCTCTCCGCCAGGCGGAATTTTCCAGACAACAGGCCGCTGTCATGGCCCAACAGTCTGAGTTGATCACCAGATTACAACAGCAGAACGCAGCGTCTGCCTCAAATCAGGCTCCCCCTCCACCCGGGGCCCCATTACCTGAACAACTACCTGCTGGCCAGAATGCCCCTCCAAACCCGCAAAATGCCCAGGCTGCCCAGAATACCCTCCCGAATCAACAGAACATTCTGCCAAACCCCCCAAACATGCAAGAGGACACGGGTCTTCCAACGGGGCTGGCTCCGCCCCCGCTTCTACCACAACTGTCCAAAAACATTACACCTAACCATCCGGACTCTCCATTTGAGTTCGAGGTAGACCAGACAGCTCTGAAATTGAGCAAGTTGGAGAAGCTCTTTAAGAAGTCTCAAGGGGTGAAGGCCATCCCAGATATTGAAGACGGCTATACTGATGTAGCCGTGACATTGCCGGAGAGATTTAAGATGCCCCAGATCGATCGCTTTGATGGATCCGGGGACCCTATGGTTCACCTCCGGCTATTCTCAGACGTTCTAAGACCAATGGGCCTAACCCGACCGCAAAAGCTTTCTTTGTTCGGTCGGACCCTGTCGGGTGTGGCATCCACTTGGTATTCAAAGCTGGAAGATCAGGTGAAAATAAACTGGGATGAGATGGCTGAGGCCTTCCTTGCACAATATTCGTACAACACGCAGATCGAGATCACAACTCGTGATCTCGAGACAACGAGGCAGGAGCCCAAGGAATCTTTCTCTGACTTTGTGACCCGGTGGAGGGCGAAGGCATCGATGATGACCTTAAGGCCAACAGACAGAGATCAAATACGGATGATTGTGCGCAATCTCCAGCCGGCATTAATGAAGAAGATGATTGTAGTTCCCTTCCCCACTTTCGCAGATCTGCATGATATGGGGATGCAAATAGAGGATGCGATGAAACAGGGTCTGTTTGACCAAGATCGGGATCAGCCCCGGAGAACATTCAACCGTGGTAATAATGCGGGCCCGAGTGGCTCTTCCAATACCAGAACTTCAGAGGTCGGAATGGTCACCACCACTCCCCTTCCCCAACCAAGGTCCGCAGCGGCCACACCTTTTTCTGATGCCTCTGGGAGCAGTAATCAAGGCCCAAGATACCAACCCAGGGGTCAACGAACCTTCTCCCCGCTCTATATGCCATTGTCCAAGGTCCTCGGGGTCCTAGTCAGAAAGGGGCACCTGAAACCCTTGGAACCGAGGCCTCTACCGAATCCACTCCCCCCTTCCCATAACCCAGCCAAATATTGCCAATACCACCAACAGCATGGTCATGACACCGACCAATGCTACAGGCTGCGTCATGAGGTTCAAGATCTCATTGACAAAAACATCATCCTACCTCCCCAAGGACCCAACGTCACAAACAACCCACTCCCCAAACACAACCAAGATCCACCAAAAAGAGTCAACCTCATCCACACTGGGGTCGCTTCATATGATCCCAGTATCTATATCACTCCCTCCCACCTACCCAAGCCAGAGGTGATCCTCCCTGATAGCACGGACTTGTGCATGATGGACACCTCTACACCCCAACCTGAGCTAAAGGTGGTGACCACCGACAATGGAACGGGGCAGGCTTCCGAGGAGAGCAAAACTGAGTCTGGGATGGAGCAAACAGAGAATTTGACTGGCAGAGCTAATGATCCGAGTGGGTATATCTTGTCAGTGAGCCAACCAAAGCTGAGTGCAGGGCTGTTGCCAGAGGCTGAATTGTGTATGATCCGGGGGGATAAACCTGAATCAGCAGGGGATGATTTGACAACGGTGGAAGAGGACTTCGCCGACCTCCAGTTTTTCAACGATCAGGAATCAGGGGATGCATCAGTCAACTGGTTTGAATACGAGGAGTCAGCAGAAGTCGTCGGGTGGTTGGATGATCAGCCTGATATTGTACCATCTGTGGCCGGAAGGGCCGAGGATCAGATTGAATTGCCGGAGAGCGCCGGTACGAAGAATTTCACTCAGGAACAAAACGTTTTGAAAACCGCACAGTTGTTGTTGGAGGAACAAGGAAAAAGATGGGACTCTGAGAGAGCCCGAAAAGCAAAGAACCATGAGGAAGTTGAGAGTGCTGCGAGCACGAAAATTGAACATGCTGTGAGCATGAGGGGGGAAAATGCTGAGAGCATAAACAAGCCGGAACCAGACAGATGTTTGCTAGATGCTAGTGGAATGTGGTGGGAAGATGACGACTTGTATCTTGCCCACACAGACGAAGACTGGGCAGGCGGCCAACCAGACAGTACCTGGTACCTCGAAGAGGTGGACCATATGACGAGAAGTGGGCGGTATTTCAAGCCCCCACACCTTGATCAACCCGAGGCATCAGGGAAAGATAAGGAGGCAGAGAAACAGAAGGAGAAGCAGGTTGAAGAAGAGGCTGTACTGAAGCAGCTAAAGAAAATACAAGCAGACATCTCCATCTGGGGACTGCTTATGGCTTCGAGGGTGCACCGGCAGGCTGTCCTCTCTGCTATGGACAGAGCTAAACTCTCCATCGAAACTACGCCTGAACAGCTAGTTGGGCTAGTCTTTCCGGGAGGAGGTTCCCCGGCGTTGACTTTTTCAGACAAAGAATTGCCGCCTGAGGGCGTGGATCACAATAGACCTCTCTACATCTCTGTAGAATGCAGGGATAAATGGATTCCGGTGGTACTTGTTGATACCGGGTCCGCTATCAATGTTTGTCCGGCCAGAACGGCGTATGCAATTGGGTTAAAGCCTACGGACTTCACACCGACTACTCAGGTAATCAGAGCTTACGACAATACAAGCAGGGATGTCCTGGGGACAGTGAAAATCCAAACCAAGATTGGGCCTGGACAACACGAAGTAGATTTTCATGTCTTGGAGGTCCCTGCATCTTTCAACATGCTTTTGGGGCGACCCTGGTTGCATCAGGTGAAGGCCGTCTCATCTACTCTACATCAAATGGTGAAGTACCCCTACGGAAAGGGAGTAGCCATTGTTTTTGGGAATTCGTCAATACATCCCCCTCCGGAGGTATCTACGCCAGTCCTTGAGATTGAACACGGCATGGAGGACCTGTTCATATCAGGATTTACTCTGGCTGAGGCCCGGGTAGTACAGAATATCATGGCTGTGAATGAGGGTTTGTATGTCAGCGCTCAAGCCGTATACCTCATGAACAAGCTACAGCATATCCCTGGGATGGGATTGGGAAGAAGCGGCCGGAAAGGCGTTGCAGCGTTGGCCGAAGTGCCACATAATCCACATACCTTTGGATTGGGTTATCTGCCCACCAAAGAAGATTGGGCAAGGAAAGGAAAGGAAGTGGCTAGCAGAGCCAGAGCAAAGCAGGCTGGGAAGCCTTTTGATTTAATGCACAGGCCCATCTGGGGTACCCTGAACGGACGCTTTGTCCGGGAGGGGGAAGATTTTCCATTTTGTGGCTTCCCAGAGCCATGGTTAAACGCGGAGAGGAAGCGCGTACCGGGCTTCGAAATCTTCTTCGACCTGCAACTATCCGGGGATGACGTTGCCACAGAGCAGACAGACCCAACAACTGAGGCTGAGCAGAATAAGGCAGGGGAGCCTGAGGGCACTGAATTGGAAATGGGGGTAGCACTGGCAAGTCTCCTCTCTGATCCTCTGATCGGCCAAGATTGCTTGGGGAATAACGCCGTGGTTTCCATGATTGGAGATGAAATGGCTGTGAGCCAACCAGCGGCTATTTTGGACGCATCGATCGCACCTTCCCTCACTTGGCAGTATGAAGAGGGATTCTTATCCAGCAGTTCCGGGTCAGGTAGTGAGCCGGAATCTGATTCCACCGAGTCTTCTGAGTCGGAATCAGGTTCCAGCTCGACTGAGTCTGAGTCTGGTACTCCTGGGGGTGTCAACCCGGATGCCAAAGTCCTGTCCAGGTCGTCTTTTTCCTTTTCTTTTGAGTCTGTTGTAACAGAAGAATTGGACGATTTGGATGAACTTAATGAGAATGAGGTGAATGTGGTTTCCGAGTACTTCTCTGTGCCCCTAATTTATTGCTTAAATCAGGACTTTCAAAATTTTGATCAAAACGACGAGGACGAAGTTCCTCCGGTTTTACAACGACTAATTGAGCAAGAGCAAGAGAGGTTTGTTAAGCCCTTAACGGATGAAATCATTTCTGTAAATATTGGTACTGAGGAGGACCCGCGGCTGGTCCAGATCGGGTCCACGCTGTCTTCAGAGGAACGCGAGCGCTTAGTCGCTTTATTAAAAGATTTCAAAGATGTTTTCGCGTGGTCCTACGAAGACATGCCTGGGATCGATCCTGAGATTGTACAGCATCGGATCCCCCTTGACCCCGAGGCCCGACCTGTCAAACAGAAGCTCAGAAGGATCCGTCCGGATTGGGCTCTTAAGATCAAGGAAGAGGTCACCAAGCAAATTGACGCAGGCTTCCTGCTAGTCTCTGAATATCCGACTTGGTTGGCCAATATTGTTCCGGTGCCAAAGAAGGATGGCAAGATCCGGGTGTGCGTAGACTTCAGGGATTTAAACCGAGCCAGTCCGAAGGACGATTTTCCCCTACCACACATCGATGAATTAGTGGACTTCACAGCAGGGCACGCCTTGCTCTCATTCATGGATGGCTTTTCAGGGTATAATCAGATAGTGATGGCGCCGGAGGACAGAGAAAAGACTGCATTCACCACCCCGTGGGGGACATACTGCTATCGGGTCATGCCGTTTGGGTTGAAGAATGCTGGGGCTACTTATCAACGGGCCGCGACCACAATACTACATGATATGATCCACAAAGAGGTTGAGGTGTATGTGGACGACATGATTGTCAAGTCCAAGGAAAGAGAGGGCCACTACGCCGCCTTGCGCAAGTTTTTCCAAAGGATCAGAGAATTCAGGTTGCGGTTAAACCCTCAGAAATGTACGTTTGGTGTTACAGCGGGAAAATGCTGGGGTTTTTGATTACACAAAGGGGCATCGAGGTCGAACCTTCCAAAATCAAGGCCATCCTAGAAATGCCCCCACCAAGGACTGAAAAGGAGGTGCGCGGCTTTCTGGGTAAAGTGCAATTCATAAGACGGTTTATCTCAAAACTAACCTTGACTTGTGAACCACTTTTTGGCCTCCTGAAGAAAGGAAAGAAGTTCCAATGGGACGGCCGATGTCAAGCTGCATTTGAACAGATTAAAGAGTATTTACAGAACCCGCCCGTTTTATCGCCACCAGAACCGGGGAAACCGTTGATTTTGTATCTGTCAGTGACTGAGACCACGATGGGCTGCATGCTTGCACAAGAATCAGAAGATAAGGGGGAGAAAGCCATCTATTATTTGAGCAAGAAAATGCTGGAATATGAGACCCGATATACACCACTGGAAAAGGCTTGCTTAGCTCTGGTAGGGGCTACCAGGAAGCTGCGGCACTACCTGTTAGCTCACTCTGTAATGTTGGTTTCACGTCTCGATCCCATCAAATATCTTTTCGAGAAACCAGCGCTTACGGGTAGGCTAGCTCGTTGGTTGCTGTTGCTCTCCGAATTTGATCTTACATATGTCACGCGCAAGTCAGTGAAGGGAAGAGCAGTGGCAGAGTTCCTTGCCGACCACCCGGTTGAGGGGGATGAAGCAGTTGAGTATTTATTCCCAGATGAATCAATTTTGCATATCGACGAGGAAACTTGGACAATGTACTTTGACGGAGCGTCAAATCAACATGGGTATGGGATAGGAGTGTTGCTGATAGCACCCGACAATTCCCGTATCCCTCTAGCCTTCAAACTCCGGTTCAAAGTCTCAAACAATGAAGCAGAATATGAGGCGTGCATCGCTGGTTTAGAAGCAGCCCTGGAACTAGGGGCAAGACGGCTGGACGTCATTGGGGACTCGAATCTTGTTGTGTCTCAAGCTAAAGGAGACTGGAAAGTAAAAGAAGAAAATATGATAATGTATCACCAAACCTTGGATTTGCTGATTCCTCGGTTTGAAAAGTTAAATTTCGCTCATCTGCTAAGAGAGAACAACAAGTTCGCAGATGCCTTAGCAACTCTATCATCTATGATAGACATCCCGTGTGGAGTCCGAATGCGTCCAGTCATCATCGACCAGAAATTTGTACCTGCTTATGAGTCGATTGCAACCATAGATGAAGTTCAGGACGAACACCCTTGGTACTACGATATCTGGAACTTTTTAGAGAAAGAAGCATACCCGCCAGGGGTAAATGCCAAAGACAAGAGGGCAATCAGAAGAATGTCGGTTCAGTTCATCATCTGTGGGGGTAAGCTGTATAGAAGAGGCCATCTGGGAATGCATAAACTGTGTGTGGATGCAGAAGAGTCAAGGCGTCTGATGGAAGCCATCCACGGGGGTGAATGTGGTGCACATATGAATGGGGTGATGTTGGCACGGAAGATCCTTAGACAAGGTTATTATTGGTCCACCATGGAGGAGGATTGTATTGGTTTCGTCCGGCGATGCCATAAATGCCAGATTCATGCAAATCGCATGAACATTCCGCCGTCAAAGCTGTACAACATGACTTCACCATGGCCATTTTCTGTCTGGGGAATTGATGTAATTGGAGCTGTTACGCCGAAGGGGTCGAATGGGCATGAGTTCATCTTGGTAGCGATAGATTATTTTACAAAGTGGGTTGAGGCCCAATCTTATGCAGTGTTGAAGGCTTCACACGTCGCAAAATTCATCAGAAACAACATTATCTGTCGCTACGGAGTCCCAAATGAGATAGTTTCTGACAATGGTTCCCACTTCAAGAAGGAGGTGATTGATTTGTTGAAGAAATACAATGTGGCTTTTCATAAGTCGTCTACCTATCGGCCACAAACCAACGGGGCAGTTGAGGCCGCCAACAAGAACATCAAGCGCATACTACAGAAGATGGTGGAAACCTACCGGGATTGGCCAGATAAGCTGCCGTTTGCTCTGTGGGGCTACAGGACTTCGATCAGAACTTCTACTGGGGCGACTCCGTACTCATTAGTCTATGGGATGGAGGCCGTCCTGCCTATTGAGATTGAAGTCCCGTCTTTGAGAGTATTGGCCGAGTGCCAGATAGCCGAAGCAGATTGGCAGCAGAATAGATTTGAGGAACTCATGCTCTTTGATGAAAGAAGATTGAAAGCACTGTACCACGTCCAAGGCTATCAACGCAGAATCGCCCGGGCTTTTAACAAGAAGGTTAAGTCCAGGAATTTGAAAGAAGGAGATTTAGTGCTCAAGGACAACCGAGCTCCCATCCACGACCCAAGGGGCAAGTTCAGACCTAATTGGACTGGTCCTTACATCGTCAAGTCAATCTGGTCAGGTGGAGCTGTGGTTCTGATGGATCTAGATGGCTTGGAGTTTTCCCAACCGATCAATATGGACAAGTTGAAGAAATACTACCCCTGAGAGGCTCGTTAGGCCGAAAACCCGAAAGGGCGACCTAGGCAAAACTCAGAGCACAAAAAATTTGAAATTATAAAAACTGAGCTCGCAAGGTTGAAAACCCGCAAAGGGCGGCCTTGGCAAAAGTTAGAGCGCAAAAGGAGAGTAAAAATACCCGAGCGAACCTAAGCCTGAACTACGTAAGGCTTGATTCCCATCTTTGGGATACGTAGGCAGCTTCATCTTGAAGTTCAGTCACAATCTTTTCCCCGATCAACTTTGTCCATTTTGATCATCTCAGTCATCTTTATTCATCAGCATCTGTTGTGATCTCCGGTACAGTGCTATTCAAACTAGGGGCAACTTTCCGTTGCGGTGAAGTGCTGCGGCATCATTCAAACTAGGGGCAACTTTCCAGTTGCTAGGATCCGGGGTTGTGCATCTCAGTGGCAGATCTCAGGCGTGTCCAGTTCTGATCCATATCGAAAATAGTTTTGAAAAGTTTTAATAAAAGTTGGCTTTGTTCAAATTAATCTTCTTACAACTAAGACCATTTTTGGACCAAAAGTGGAGAATTTTCAGTACCCCAGCCTTCAATTTCATTGATTTCAAAAACAGAGTTCTGTTGCTCTTGCATACAATTGAAGTTGCTTTTTCATTACATTCATAACGAAAACTTGAAAGTACTAATAAAGCAATAAATCTGGGGCACAGTCCAGTCAGGTGTCCCTGCGCCCCCTCCCAGAGCTAGTTGAAGCCTCTGATGCCAACTTGGGCCCAACTTGTGCTCCTTCGTTGAGCCAATCCCAGCGCTCATCAGACCAAGTGCAACTGAAGACAGGGGCAGGGGCCAGAAGCCCTCTAACTCTCCAAGCAATGCGGTCTGCTGATAAATTGCACATCCGTTCAAACCACCAGCTCCCATCAGGAGCATTGACTAGGTGTTGCCGAAAGAAGTAGCTGCGGGCTGAATAAGCAGGGCAAGAGTCCACAACTTGCAACTTATCCATCAACCTTATCTGGGGAGGGATGAAAAAATGAGAGATTAAAGAATAGAGAGATGTGCGATGAGAGAAAAGTGAGATAGGGGTTTTGTGAGAAAAATCGAGCCCGAGGGCCGAGTGATGTGAGTGAACATATATGTGAGCTTGGATGGGAAACATTACCTGTAGCAGTAGTGGACTCCCTGCAAATCTGGTTGTCTCCCGGCAGTAGAAGGCATCCAGGCCTATCAATTTTGGATACATTCCATTCTTCAGGTAGTCCATCCAAAGTACATCGTGTTGTATTTTTGCTTATCGAGTTGTTGTTTTTGCTTATTGAGTTGTAAGTTTTGTCGAGCTGTCGCATTTTGTGTTTTGAGTTGTTACCCTTTTGATTACACAATTTTTGTTAAGTCTTGTCGATTGAGTCGTTAACATTGTTGTATTTTGTTTATTGAGTTGTAAACTTGCTAAGATTCTGTTTTATTTCTTAGTGAGTCAATTTGTTCTTATTTGTTGCGTCGGTTCACCACCTGACCCGGTAATACATGAGGCACATTTTCATTCAATTCCATTTTGTGCGAAATAATGCGATGCGATGCTAAGAATTTCAAATACAACGTCTTTTCAAAAGCTGTTTCATTTCATCATGTTTTACAACAAAGTAAAGGTACAAGTTTTACAGAAAATAAAACTGCCTAACAATGTGCAAAGTGCTACAAACTACTAGCTAAAAAGTAGAATAAAGCAGGAAATAACATCAGTGCCCTCGGGAGCGGGAATGGGGAGGCCCTCTCATCCTCTTCTGCGGGATAATCTCTACCTCATCATCACCATTTGAATCGGAGCTGTCGTCCTCCGGATCCCCCTCAGGCTCGTCTCCACTCCCGGAACCAAGACCGGAGCCTCCCCCTCCAGGAGATGTGTCTGACACATGATCTGCGACCTCCTCCTCGTCGTCCTCAACAATGGGTGCCCTGCGTCTGCGAGACGACCCTCCTCCTCGAGCTCCTCGGTGAGGCCGAGATGGCCCAGCTCCTCGAGGCCCAGTACCTCTACCTCTCTGAAAAGGCCCGGGAGGCCCACCTTGTGTCGAAGCATAGACTGGAGGCATCTGAAAATGCAAAGTGCAATACATCAGTTCAAACATAAAAAGCAAGTGCAAGTACAGTATGGGAGTGGGGTGTGTGCTAGATGTGTTCTACACAGCCTATCAGTGCAATGGAATGTTTAAAGCCAGAGCGTTAACAGAAATATGATAAGTGCAAGAAAGATGAAGGGTACCTGGAAGCCCATGATGGACATCTGTGCCTCTCTGCGCAGGACCATCCCCTCGAGTGAGGCCACCACTCCGAGCATCTGATCTATGTAATCCCGAGGTGGCTGCAGATACAAGCTCAATTCATCAATTGATAAGCAACTGTCAAAATGTCTGTGTGACAAATGAAAAATGGCAGAACATACCGGTGGTGAGTCAGGATCACTGACGTATCTGTGACCAGGCGCCGGAGGCTCCATGGGGATCGGAATCGGGGAGGTAGCCCCATACTGCCAACACGTCAACTCAGTCGGCATCTCTGGCCATCCAGGGTGATCAAGAGTCGGAGGGATCGGAGGAATCGAACTGCCTCTACCTCTAGATGTGCCAGCCCTGCTAGAAGAAGGGATGTCTGTAGCACGAGCGTGACTCGAAGATGGTGCGCCAGCGGGCCTCCGTGCCGGAGCCCGTACTCCCGTCAAGGGGGGCATCAAATATATGCGGCGGTAGGTGGAGTAGCTCCCATCAACAAGATGTAATAACGCATCACTGCCCTGCATAGCACTACTGACCTCCTCAGGAGATAATCTATCAGCAGTCCGCATGGTGTCTGGAGGCACAGCAGGAGGGTCCTGAGAATTCCCCCCCCCATAGCTGGCGCTGGAAGCGTTCCCCCAGGAACCAGACTCTACCCACTGGTCCCTCGAGCAGGAACCTATACTGGGAACTAGTCGACCCCCCGGGGTACTGATCCTCGAGGTCATCGCCGAAGATTGCCCAAGGCTGCCAAGTGATCTGCGGATAACCAGTGCATAAGTCAATCAGAAATCAGAACATACAAAGCAGATCAAAGATGAAAATGGAAAAGGAACTGAGAGTTTTAAAATACCTCTGTCGCTCGAACAGTATCGAAGTACTGCCGCAGAGAGAAGAGAGTCTCTCGAGGCCTCGACAAGTGCTCGCCCTCAAACATCAGTGAATATGGGGTCATAGGAGGTCCTGTCACCTCCATCTCCGGGGCTAATGTGGGAAAATATGCATATACCCATAGCTGAGAAAAGCAGTACGGGATGTAAATACAAGGTGCTAAAGGCAGAATACCGAGTGCAAAGTGCGCCGTGTGTGCAGTGAACAAGCAATGAGAAGCAAAAAATGTAAATCAAAAGGACAGAATGTACCTCCCAGGCTCTCCAGTAGCCGCCGAGTAAATCTTCCCGTCCGCGAGAGACTGCGCTCATGTAACAGTATAGGGTAGCCAGACTAGCGCCGCCCCAATCATACTGGCTGACCTGCGATAGGTCTACCAAAGCACTCAGGAGATATAATCCTACCATGTTCCCTCTATCAGCGAACAAGGTGGTGCCGAGGAGATACATGAGAAAACCGCGGGCATACTGCTCCGCCTCCTCAGGAGTACCGGGCTCCATCTGTGGCCGCCGGAAGTGCAAAGCAAACCAGGAGTATCGGACTCTCCCCGAACCTCTGTCTACAGGCGGGTGTGTCCCCAATAGGTGCATCCAAGCAGCCTCCCACTGGCCCATATCCTCGTCATAGGGAATGGGTACACCGCCTACGTCTAGGCCGGTGAGTATAGCGAAGTCCAGCGGGGTCATGGTCATATCCCCGGCGGCAGAAAAATGGAAAGAATTGGTGGTGTCCCACCACCTCTCTGCTAGAGCCGCGAATAAAGTCCTACTGATGAGGCAACGAGATAGTCCCCGGCAGAATGGTCCAAATCCTGCGAGGTCGACCAAGCCCCGGACAGCTTCCGGAAGCTCAAAATACCACTCCCTCGCGGTGACGGAACCGTACCCTCGCACTGTGCGAGAATGAACCTGCATTTAGAATGAATGCATAGATCAGCAAATGAAGTGAAAATGAGCCGTGTGCAAATAAAGTGAAAATGAGCTGTGTGCAAATGAAGTGAAAATGAGCTGTGTGCAAATGAAGTGAAAACGGGCTGCGTGTTCAGTAAATTTGGTATTTGGGCTGCGTGTTCAAAGTTTCAGTACATCTGAGTTTGGGACTGTGTGTTCTACTCAACATCAGTGGGCTGTGTGTTCGCTTCAAATTGGGACTGTGTGTTCTACTCAACATCAGTGGGCTGTGTGTTCACCTCAAATTGGGACTGTGTGTTCTACTCAACATCAGTGGGCTGTGTGTTCGCTTCAAATTGGGACTGTGTGTTCTACTCAACATCAGTGGGCTGTGTGTTCACCTCAAATTGGGACTGTGTGTTCTACTCAACATCAGTGGGCTGTGTGTTCACCTCAAATTGGGACTGTGTGTTCTACTCAACATCAGTGGGCTGTGTGTTCACCTCAAATTGGGACTGTGTGTTCTACTCAACATCAGTGGGCTGTGTGTTCGCTTCAAATTGGGACTGTGTGTTCTACTCAACATCAGTGGGCTGTGTGTTCACCTCAAATTGGGACTGTGTGTTCTACTCAACATCAGTGGGCTGTGTGTTCACCTCAAATTGGGACTGTGTGTTCTACTCAACATCAGTGGGCTGTGTGTTCACCTCAAATTGGGACTGTGTGTTCTACTCAACATCAGTGGGCTGTGCGTTCGCTTCAAATTGGAACTGTGTGTTCTACTCAACATCAGTGGGCTGTGTGTCCGCTTCAAATCTGGGCTGTGTGTTCAGTACATCAAGTTTGGGGCTGTGCGTTCTACTCTCAATTAGTGGGCTGTGTGTTCGCTTCAAATCTGGGCTGTGTGTTCAGTGCATCAAAGTTTAGGGCTGTGTGTTCTACTTTCAAATCTGGGCTGCGTGTTCAGAAAATCTGAGTTTTGGGACTGTGTGTTCTACTCTTAGTCAGTATGTGCTGTGTGCTCATTTTCAACTTCGGGCTGTGTGTTTGGCGAATCAATGTTTGAGCCGTATGTTCAATTCCTAACTAATGTATACTATGCGTTCACAATTATTCAATGAGCTGTGTTCACGCAATTCAAGTGGCTAAGCCACATGCTCAGGATGCAAGTACTATGTCATAAGCTAAACTGTGTGTCTAAGCATGGCAGGGGAATGAAATGCACGAGGAATACAGAGACTAAAGTAAAATACCTCTGCATCATAAGAGAGGTGCTGCTCTGGCTCTCGTAGGAGAAGATCCCTTGGTACTCGGTCGTTAAACTCAGTGAAATGACGAAAAGTGGCCCGCGGAAGCCTATGAACCGCTGGGGCATATCGATCGGGAATGAAAGGGCGAACTCTCGGAGGCAATGCCATAATGTCAAAGTCATCTCCGGCGCCGGGAAAACCTCCGCCGTGAGGGAAATGGCCCGCCATGTCGAGAAATCTGCAAAGAGGAGCAAAAATGAGCAAAATGGGCCAAAGTTGGAAAAAGTCAACAAAAGTCAACTCTCGGGAAACAAAAAGTCAACAAAAGTCAACCCCCGGGAAAATTTTCCAAATAGTGAAACAAAATTACCTCAAGTGGTGAAAATGAGAAGAGAAGCTCCAAAGTCGAAATTTAGTCGCTTCAAAGTGCTTAAATCTGAAAGATTTCGCAAAAACAACTTGCGTGGGAGGCCGAGGGGCGCGTATAGAATGCAGATCTGAGAGAGAGAATGGCTTAGAGAGCAAGAGGAGAGAATTCCACACTTGGGGGTGTGATTTCGGATTGAATGGAGGTGCATATATATAGAAAAGGTCAAAATGACCATTTTGCCCCTGCTTTTGGCAGGTGGCCGGCCGGCCACCTAACCTGGCTGGCCGGCCCCTCTACCTTTTGGCCCTGGCCGATGGCCTCTCCTAGGGTAATGGGCTGGCCGACCATGTCCCCCACCCCCTCCCCTGCCTCTCTGCAAATTTTGAGGAAGATCGGAGTTCCCGGGACCTGAAAAAGTTGAAGAAAAGTACACTTTCTGGCGCCGAATTGCTCCGCTGGAACTTTAACTGCAATTTCTGATATGTGTCTCGTCATTATTCATCAAAATCAGAGTGTATCCTTTTTAAACATGTTGTGAACTCTCCGGGAGTTGAATCAGAGGCCGCGATTGAGTTGCCGTCACCGAACTGCGCATTTTCCGGTTCATCATTTCATGTCAAATGGGCATCCTGATTTATGTTCGTTTTGCTTCATTGGGCTTATAATTTGCATTGTCATGAATGTTTTGCATGATTTCTTGATGTGCCATACTTTTGTGCTTGAACACGCGTTGACACGCACGCACTTTTCTCGCGTTATGTTGCATCCGTTCATCGACACTGTGTGTGTCAAGCTTTTCGAATCATAGGAATCGCATTGAATATATTTTGTCAGCATGTTGTTCTTGTTGAATTTCTCTCTTTTGCAGGCACGATATTGTATGTACGGTTCATTTGAGGCTGGTGCGACCAGACGAATCGCGCAGGTATCGTATCTTCTCCGTGTGAGACGCGATGAGAATTGAATGATTCTCCGCATTCCTAACTGCATGAAATGTAGTTGTTTGCTTTGCATTCTTGCTTAAAACTGTTGCATCTATTTGTCAATACTTGCTTCATTGCAGCTTGCTGCACTTGCATGATCACCTGGCTCTGTGCATGTCGTTTTGCATTTTGCCCCCTGCCTGCGGGCACGCCTGCGGGCACATATCTCTGTTCATTTCGTTTGATTGTCTAAGTCTTCGGCCTTGTCAAAAATGGGTCGTCTCTGGGCTTTGACATTCACTCCCGTCATTGTTATGACTTCCGAGTTCTGTCAAAGAGGGGCAACTGTAGACACCCCATTTTTGACCGACCTTAAGACTCAGACGTCACCAGTTGAGCGCTCGGTGATGTTGCATGCTGTGCTCGTTCAGAAGTCTCAGAGTCGCGGCCGTGCGCCCTGCCTCCGGACTTCCGAATTCTCTCCTGTGCTTTGTCTCGGTTTGCGAACCAGACCCGATTTTCTCTGTTTTCTTTCCTGAGGGAAGGGAGTGGTCCTGTAGACTATCTCCCGGTGGCCGTGAGCTACTTTTCGTGGCCGTAGGCCATTTTGCCCATTTCGGAGCCCGGTTCCCGGTTTTCGGGGCCGTTAGGCCGTGTGCCTCGGCTCGGGACCGCCCAACCATCTCCGCTTTCTCCGATTTTTGGCGGAGACCTCTGTTTTAATGTTCCGAGGAACACTGGGGCCCCTGATGCCCACCTCGCAGCCGAACACCACTTCCGGTGCCCGGCGACCCTTTTTCGGGACCCCGAACTGCGTGATTTGGGCCCCGAGCATTCATTTTGCATCAGCCTTCTCCGGTTTTTAGCGGAGACCTCTGTTTTAATATTCCGAGGAACCCTGGGGCCCCTGATTCCCACTTCGTGGTTGTGTGCCACTTCCGGTACCTGTAGCCGGTTTTCGGGACCCCAAACTGCGTGTTTTGGTCCCGAGCATTCATTTCGCATCCATTTGCTCCGGTTTTTGGCAGGTATCTCTGTTTCGTCATTCCAGAGGACACTGGGGTCGCAGATACCCACTTCGCTGCTGAACACCACTTCCGGCACCTGCAGCCCATTTTTGGGATTCCGAACTGCTCGGTTTTGGCTCCGAGTGTTCATTTCTCATTAGTTTTTGTTCAAACTTGGCAGGTACCTCTGTTTCAACATCAGGAAGATCACTGGGGGGGTGAGAAGCCAGCAATTATCCCAGATAACCAGTTTCGCTCCTCCGGAGCCCGTTTTGCTCACTTCCAGGCCAATGTTGAACACCCTAGGGGCATTTTCTTCCAACCAAAGCTACATATCTGTGATGAGGGCATCTTGGAGGACACTTTGGCATAGTGGTCGGCCAGAAACTGTGGGTTTCATTTTTGGGCCTCTCCTTCAAGCTCTATGTTGTGACTCTTGGTTCAATGTTGCCAAATTCAAACCTTGGATTCTTGTTCTACACATCTTGGAGGACACTTTGGCATAGTGGTCGGCCAGAAATTCATGGTTTCATTTTTGGGCCCCTCCTTCAAGCTCTATGTTGTGGCTCCTGCTTCAGAGTTGCCAGATTTCAACCATGGGGCCTTGTTCTACACACCTTGGAGGACACCTTTCTATACTGGTCGGCCAGAAAATCTTCTGTTCATTTTCTTGGGGTGGCCGGCCGGCCATGTAGGGTGGCTGGCCGGCCATGGAGGGTGGCTGGCCGGCCACCTTGCAAAAAAATACCTGGCCGGCCAGATTCTTGCTTTCCAGCCTGTCCCAGCTGTCCGGATATCTTTCAGCATATCCCGGGGCATCCGGGGATATTTCGGGAGGGAAAGATTGGGTGCTTTCCCTCCCCCTTTTACACCCCATTTCTTGCCTATTTGAAGGGCCCTCCCTCTCCTTCTTCAAGGTTGGAAAATTTTCCTTGAAGAACACATCTCCAAATTCCTCCATTTCCTTAGCTCAAAACTCCAAAAAAGCTTCAAGTGTCAAGGCCATTTCTTCACCAACCCTTAGCTCCACCATCAACACTACCACTCCAGCAGCTAGGAAGTGAATTTCAGAGGTTGAGAAGCTACAAATCAAGGCCAAGAATCAAAGAAAGACAAGTCTTCAAGGGTGAGTATTCAAAACTAACTTTTAGGGCCTTTTCTTGGTTCATTTTTATACTCTAATTGGTTGAGAATTGGGGCTCCGACCCCTACTGCTTTTATGCTTAAAATGAGCCCCTCTACAACTTTGTAGAAGGGCTCAACCTCATTTGGTGTTTGTATACACTAGTTCCTTCAATATTCTTCAAGTTGGTAACATTTTTGCATGCTAAAATTGACCTATTTGTGTTGGTTTTTGGGGGTCCGACCCCTACTGCTTTTGTGCTTAAAATGAGCCCCTCTACAACTTTGTAGAAGGGCTCAACCTCATTTGGTGTTTGTATACACTAGTTCCTTCAATATTCTTCAAGTTGGTAACATTTTTGCATGCTAAAATTGACCTATTTGTGTTGGTTTTTGGGGGTCCGACCCCTACTGCTTTTGTGCTTAAAATGAGCCCCTCTACAACATTGTAGATAGGCTCAGCTTCATTTGGCCATTGTATATACCACTTCCTTCAATGTTCATCAAGTGTGCCACTCTTTTGCATGCAATTTTGACCTATCTCTATTTGTTTTTGGGGCTTCGACCCCTACTGACTTTGGTCTTATTTCGACCCCCTTTACATATTCCATGAAGAAAGTTTTGTCATTTGGTGTGTGCATTGCATGTCTCATGATATAGCCTATTTGGAGCCTATTTTGCATGGATCTTTTAGCATGATTGTGATCTGATTTTGAGAATGTCATCTTCTGCAATTGTGCTTATTTTTAGCTCATCTTCAATGTTGTAGAAGAAAGTTTTTCCATTTGGGGTTTGCATGTATCACTTGTCTCAATACCCCTCTTTTGGCCACTAACTTTGCATGCTTTGTTTGATCTATCTATGCTTGCATTTAGGCCATGTTTACTACTGAAAAAATTCCATTTTTGGGACTGTCTTGCTACTGTTCTTTCTGCCATGATCATATTTTGCACGTGTAGCATGGCTATAGGCCATTTCGGGGCTTAATTTCGCATTTTCGGGATGAATGCATGCTTCGAGTGTCATTTCGAATTGTTTCGGGGCTGTTTTCCCCTTTATTTAAGTGCTGAAATTCCATTTCCATGCTTGCATATCATTTCCCATGCCATTTGTATCATTTTTGCATTGCCTCGGTTTGCGCGCCAATGGACACGCACTTCGAGGCACCTCATTTTTATCATTCCGGCAGCCTATGTGAGCGTGGCTGAGGCTATCTCATGTTGGCGTAAGCCCAATTTGCATTTTAATGTTTCTACATCATTGCCTCGATTTGCGTGTCCGCGGACACGCGTTTCGAGGCAGCTTTGTTTTATCCGACGGCCTCCTATGTGAGTGAGCTGAGGCTCTCCCATGTTGGTATAAGCCCATTGTTGCATTTCGTATGCCATTGCATCGCATATCATCGCCTCGGTTTGCGTGCCTGTGGGCGCGCATTTCGAGGCACTCTGTTTTATCCGCTTGGCATTGCGTATGCCTCCGCCTCGGTTTGCGTGCCCGTGTGCACGCATTTCGAGACATTCTATTTTATCCGGTTTGCATCGCGTATGCCTCTGTCTCGGTTTGCGTGCCCGCGTGCACGCATTTCGAGGCACTCTATTTTATCTGACTTGCATTTCATCATTGCCTCGGTTTGCGTGCCAATGGGCACGCATTTCGAGGCACCTCATTCTTATCATTCCGGCATCTTATGTGAGTGCGGCTAAGGCTCTCTCATGTTAGTGTAAGCCCAATTTGCATTCTGTATGTCATTTTTAGTTCTGTTGCATTCTGTATGCCATTTCCTCGGTATGCGTGCCCGTGGGCACGCATTTCGAGGCATTTCATTTTAGTCTCATTGTGTATCATATTTCATGTCATCTCATGCTTGTATGTCATCGCCTCGGTTTGCGTGCCCGTGGGCACGCATTTCGAGGCATCTCATTCTCATCAGTATTGTGCATGCTAGGTCATATGTTAGTTGCATTTCACGCATATCATGCATATTGCACGGGAAACGAGGCGTGTTCCGTACTCCGCGTACCGGAACATGTCTCAATTCCCCAGTCACCGACACTCCAGATTACCCATGATGGAGTTAGGTTTTGTAGCATTCATCTGCATTCATCCCATATTGAGTTGTGCATTTCGGTTCCTCGGCCATCATGCATCGAGATGCGTGATTGGTGGCACGAGGATCGAGGCATGCATATATTTGTGGAATACACTGCTGTGCCCTTTTCCTGCTCTCTGTTACAGCAAAATCAACAATCAACGACTTTTCGGAGGCTGGTACGCATTTCGAGAAAATTACAAACAGAGGCTAATCAGGGCATCCCAGTGGATTTCTGCGCCGGGTAGCCCAACATGCACCATTCATCAGAAGCAAGGCAGTCCCTGGCTTGCACGCCAGTTTTACAGCCTTTATCAATTAATTTGTTAATTAATTAGAATTTTGTAATATTCGGACTGTATATTCTTTTATTCGGACTGTCTATTCTTTCATTTCGGACTGTATATTTATTCGGACCCTCTGCGCGAGGGCATAAATGTAATAAGGGTGTGTGAGTATGATGTATGTCTTCCAACCCCCATTTCTTTCTCCCTTTTATTTACCCGCTTTGAATGGTTAGATATAGGGCATGTTTAAATTAGCATACAGTATGATAGCATGTTTGCATCATTCATCTGTTTTGCATGCACCGGGCTCGGCGCATCATACAAACTGCATCGTATTTCAATTACAAGATGAATACATGTTAGTTGTTGCATTTCACATACCATGTTTAGAATAGCCGAGCCTGCTATAGTTTGCATCTTTGCATGTGTTGCATTAGGCATTTCTGTATATTTTAGGATCATGCATGATTTCTAATTAGCTTCTTGTTTTGGCTTGGAGTACTCGGTGAGTTTTATGCTTTAGCATTCTTGCATGCGTGTGAGTGTTGCCATGAAAGCATGCTTACCATGAGGCTAAATGCTTATGTGATATAACTGCCTTGAATGCCTGTGGGTGGAGGTTGAGTTATCTGAATTGGGACAATTCATTGACTGTTTGTTTTAAGCCCACTAGATTGTGGCAAAATCTGCATTTTAAGCCTACCTGCGGGCAGTAAACCATCTTTCACAAACAAACATGAGATGTTTAGTTCCAATTCAGGCGATTCAGTCTATACTTGTTTGCTGCGAGCATCACATAGTAACCTAGGCTAATAATCGGAATAAGAGCATACAATGTTTTCAAAATCAGATATCATGGTTAGTAGAGGCCGGTCTTTGACCGGGCGAGCGGGGGTGCTCACGATGTGACCTTCCCCAATCGTACCCAAGTTCCCGAGCCAACTTTGGTGATGACGGACACGTGGCCTTTTGGCACCGAGTCAGGGTTTCCTAAATTTCCCATTTTAAAATATTTAGGTGGCGACTCTGTTATCTGGCAAAGCAGTCCATGTTTGGCACTTCTTTCAAAAAATCTGTTTTTCTCAAAACGATTTGCCGGATTTGGACTCTTTGGTTCGAGATTTAGAACCGCAACATAGAATCGAGTCCGAGCTGTAGCGAGGTCCCCCGCGGGCGTTGTTACATACGGGTGTATCCCATTCTTTTATATCTTCTGCTTTTGCTTATGTTTTGGGATTGGAGTTGGCATAGTTGGCTTTTCCTATTTGTGTTGTATCACCAATTAGGGGTGAGATGGTTTTGAAATAGAGGTGTCGGGGATGTGATATAGAGGTAGCTGATCGTCGGCTTCCATTTTCTTTTGTATTTATGGATATGTCGGGTTTTGATGTGATTTTGGGTATGGACTGGTTATTGTCATACTGGGCTGTTATTGATTGCTACCGCCAGAGGGTTTCTGTATGTACCTTGAGCGAGGATTGCTTTCATTTGGGAGATCAAGTTGGTAGAGTCTTGCCACGTAGTGAGCTTAGTTGTCTTCTCGCTAGTTATATGAATAGTGAGTGTGATGAGACCCAGACTGAGTTGCCCAGAGTGGTTTGTGAGTACTTGGACGTCTTTCCCGAGGATCTTGTTAGTTTCCCACCCTATAGAGAGATTGAGTTCTCTATTGATCTAGTGCTTGGCACGGCACCTATTTCCATGGCACCGTATCATTTTGCCCCAGCTGAATTAAGTGAGTTGAAGATTCAACTCCAAGGGTTGTTAGATAAGGGCTTTATCCGCCCTAGTACTTTGCCTTGGGAAGCACCATCCCTCTTTGCTAAAAAGAAAGATGAGGCTTTGAGACTTTGCATTGATTATCGAAAGTTGAATCGAGCTACGGTTAAGAATAAGTACCCTATGCCTCGTATAGATGATCTGTTTGACCAGTTGAAAGGATCCCATTGTTTCTCTAAGATAGACTTGAGATCGAGTTACAATCAGTTGAGGGTCAGGGAGGAGGATATCCCGAAGACGGCATTCTGTACGCGGTATGGCCATTACGAGTTTCTGGTGATGCCTTTTGGGCTCACCAATGCACCGACCGTGTTTATGGACTTGATGAACCAGATCTTTCGGGAATTCTTAGATCGTTTTGTAGTCATTTTTGTAGACGACATTCTGATTTATTCACCTTCTAAAGAGGAGCACGAGGAACACTTAAGAGTGGTACTTGAGTTGCTTAGAGCCTATAAGTTGTATGCTAAGTTTGAGAAGTGTGAGTTATGGCTAAGAGAGGTTAAATTCTTAGGCCACGTGGTATTCGGGGAAGGGGTATTGGTTGATTCATCCAAGATCGAGGCAGTGCAAGACTAGGCACAGCCTAAGAGTATTTTAGAGATCCGCAGTTTTCTGGGATTGGCCGGGTATTACCGTCGGTTTGTGAAAGACTTCTCCAGGCTAGCTTCGCCTTTGACTAGATTGACATGGAAAGGGGTCAAGTTTGTATGGAGTGAGACTTGTGAAAAGTCGTTCCAAGAGCTTATGGTTAGACTTACCACCACTCCAGTCTTGATTATTCCGGAGAGAGGTTTGTGTTATACAGTGTATTGTGATGCCTCACGAGAGGGTTTGGGTTGTGTATTGATGCATGAGGGAAAAGTGGTAGCCTATGGCTCACTTCAGTTGAAGACACACGAGAGGAACTACCCTACTCATGACCTAGAGTTAGCTGCTGTGATTTTTGCCTTCAAGATTTGGAGGCACTATCTTTATGGTGAGAGATTCACGGTGTTCTCGGATCATAAGAGTCCGAAGTATCTGTTTATACAAAAAGACTTGAATCTGAGGCAGAGGAGGTGGATGGAGTTCATTGAGGATTATGACTTCGAGTTACATTATCATCCGGGGAAGGCCAATGTTGTGGCCGATGCCCTAAGTAGAAAGTCCATTAGTGGTGTGGCTGGTATTGTCATCCGGGAATGGGAGATGTTGGGTGCCCTTGGGGAATTCGACTTACTTCTAGGCGAGTTTGTGGAGTCTGTGGCCTTGTTTTTTGTGGTTGCACAGCCTACACTTGTGAATCGAGTGTTAGAGGCACAGAGAGGTGACCTTGAGGTAGAATCCCTCTAGGAGAAAATCTCCAGCGGGAAGGTGGAGAAGGGTTTGACTGTGTATCCTAACCTGAGTGTGAGGTACCGAAACCGCTTGTTTGTGCTAGAGTCTTGCCGAGAGGAAGTACTCCGAGAGTTTCACCATTCACGCCTTGCAGTGCATCTGGGAGGCACTAAGATGTATCATGATCTGAGTCGCCAGTTTTGGTGAAGAGGTATGAAGAGGGACGTGGCAGTTTTTGTATCTAAGTGCCTTACTTGCCAGCAAGTGAAGGCCGAGCATCAGAGGCCAGCGGGTTTGTTACAACCATTGCCTATTGCTGAGTGGAAATGGGAGCACGTCACGATGGATTTTGTCGTGGGTCTTCCGAGGACTCAACGGGGTAGTGATGCCATTTGGGTGGTAGTGGACCGGTTGACTCAGTCGGCACACTTTATTTCGATGCACGTGAGAGATTCGGTAGATCATCTCACCGACTTGTATATTCGGGACATAGTGAGGTTACACGGGGTCCCAGTGTCAATCATCTCAGACAGAGATCCGCGTTTTACTGCTAGGTTGTGACAGAGTTTGCAGAGTGCCTTGGGTACTAAGTTGACCTTTAGCACGGCTTACCATCCTCAGATTAACAGGTAGTCCGAGCGTACTATTCAGATTCTAGAGGATATGCTTTGAGGTTGTGTCCTTGATTTTAGTGGGTCGTGGGAGAGACACTTACCCTTAGTGGAGTTTGCCTACAACAACAGTTTCCAATCGAGTATTGGTATGGCACCGTTTGAGGCCTTGTATGGCCAACCGTGTAGATCTCCTGTATGTTGGGCCGAGGTGGGTGATGCATCTTTGTTGGGCCTGGAGTTGGTGCGAGAAACGACGAAGAAAGTTGAACTTATCCGTAAGAGGTTAGTTACAACCCAGAGTCGCCAAATGAGTTATGCTGACTGTCGGAGGAGGCCTTTGGCATTTGAGGTGGGTAATCACGTCTTTTTGAAAATATTACCTAGGCGGGGTTTGATGAGGTTTGGGAAGAGTGGGAAGTGTGTCCCCTCGATTTATTGGCCCTTTTGAGATCCTTGAACGGATTGGGGAGGTTGCATACCGTTTAGCTTTATCGCCGCAATTGTGCGGAGTGCATGACGTGTTTCATGTTAGTATGCTTCGGAAGTACGAGCCGGATCCATTGCATGTATTGGATTAGACCGACTTAGAGGTAGATGAGGATGCTTCGTATGAGGAGAGACCGGTGAGGGTCTTGGATAGACGGGACCAAGTCTTACGAGGCAAGACAATACCCTTGGTAAAAGTTTTGTGGAAACATCATGGGGTTGAGGAAGCCACTTGGGAACGTGAGTTGGATGTCCGTGAGAAATGTCTGGACCTATTTGTTAATGTTTGAGCATATGTTGGAAAATTTTGTTTTGTAATCTAAGAACATTGTATATGTTTAGTTTGTAAAACATTGTATATGTTTTGAGAACATGAGAGTTATGAGAATGATGCAAGTTTAGTTTAACATTGTATATGTTGAATGTGTTTTAGAAATGCAAATATGTTATTAACATTGAATATGATATGGAATTATGGGGTATATGTGTTGAAGTTAATGAATTTCAAAGGAATGCATGTTGATAATGCGTAATGAGCTATATTTTGTAATGATGTTCTCTTGAAAAGAGATGGAATGACCGGTGAATGGGTCATGGTGGTGGATGTTGAATTATAATGTTGTTGAGAATCGAAAAATCACAATTTTGAAACTTATATCTAATTTCAGGGACGAAATTCTTTAAGAGGGAGAGGTTATAGCGATCCCGGTTTTCCCTCCATTGTTTATTGTATTCCGGACTCGGTTCCGTGGATGTTTGTTGTTGTCTATATCGCATTTCCGTCCTTTAATTCTTTGTATTTGAGTTTTGGGATGTGTTGGGTAGGTTTGAAACAGGTTGGGTGTGTTTTGAAGCAAATGGTTGTTGTCCAGATTTTGGTTTCTTCGCTCGAGCGAGGCTTTTGTCACTCGAGCGAGCTTTGTGTTTTAGTTCCTTCGCTCGAGCCAGGGTTCCTTCGCTTGAGCGAGCTTTGAGTGGTGTGTCTCTTCGCTCGAGCGAGCACTCTGGCGCTCAAGTGTGCATCTGCGTCTCTTTTTGACCTGAAGGTTGTGTTTCTTCGCTCGAGCGAGCCTTCCTTCGCTCGAGCGAGTGAGCTCTATGTTTTGTGTTTTCTCGCTCGAGCGAGGAGTCCTGCACTCGAGCGTGCTTCTGGGTTGCAGACCTGAAGCTTCGCATTGTTCGCTCGAGCGACGCTTTTTGCACTCGAGTGAGGTTCTTTTGTGTCTGGTCGCTCGAGTGACCACTTCTTCACTCAAGCGAGCCTCGACTATACCAGTTCGCAGCAGTGGCTTTCTTCTTCACTTTTTGATCTCTTTTTACCTCTAAACCCTAGATCTAACTCTCTCTCTCTCTCTATACACTCATTCTCTCTACACATACACGTGATCTAGAGGGTTTCTACCCTACTCCCCTTGTTAAAAAGCTAGAGTATTGCGTGGGCTATCTTTTGATCCGAAAAAGGTTGGATTTGGAGCACTTTGAGTTTCTTCCTTCTTCTCCTTTGAGCTCCAAAATTTAAGGTAGGAATAATCTACTCCATTCTATGAGTTTTAACATAAATGCTGGGCATTTGTATGAATGTACGGATTTTGGAAGTTTTGGGAAATTAGGGCTTGATTTTGAAATCATAAAAGAGGGGTTTCTTGGCTTTGGATTCTATTGTAAATGTGGGGTTTTAAAATGGGGTTATGGGTGTACAATTGATGAAATTGAGCCTTAGAATTGTTATTTTAGAAAGAAGGAAAAATGCCCTAATTGGAATTAAATGTACTACTTGTCAAAATAATGAAATTAATTATGGGAATACATAATTGTATTGGAAATGATGATATTGGGGGAAAATGTAATCAATTGGTATAGTTGGATTGAAAATCGCTTACCTATGGAAAATGTATTAATTTATCTGTTTGATAAATTTAATTATCTGTTTAGAAATAACTGTTGTGGGCTATCGGTGGAGGATAGCCATGATTGTTGTAGAATTACATGATGATTAGGTAAATTAAAACTAATCAATTGAAATATGTCATTGAATATGACGGTTGGATTAACACATTGTATATGTGTTTTAATAAATTGATCATTGTATATGGTAAGTGTTTAAATACATTACATATGTATCCATGTATAGGAGGAGATAGGGGATGTACTCCACGGTTTGGGAGGAGATAGGGGATGTACTCCACCATTTGGGAGGAGATAGGGGATGGATTCCATTGATAACTAAGTTGGCCGGAGTGTCCAGGGTGAAAGTCCCGAAACCTTATGTACATCTGAATGATGTTAATGATTGAAGTGTTGATTATGTGAGTTGTAATCTCATTTTGAATTGTGGATAATGGAAGTGTTGATTATATGAGTTGTAGTCTCATTTAAATTGTTAGGTTAGATAATGAACCATGTCAATGAATTGAATTGGATAAATAGACGGAAGTGGATTGGAATACGGTTGTGAAAGTTGATTAATTGTGTAAAGAAGATATGCTAGTTTACATGTGTTGGTCATTTGTCAAATGCTAATGTTTTAGTTATTTCTCATATTTGGTTTAGCATATCTCTACTGGGCTGTGGCTCACCCTATATGGGACATCATTTTCAGGTACAGATGATATGCTGCCTCCAAGGATGTAGCTTGGGAGGTTTAGAAGCTGAAGGCTTATTTTTGTAGTTATCTTTTGTATTACATGTAAATCAAGCCAAGGGCTTAATCTGTTAAGAGTTAGAACTCTCTTTGGTTGAAACCAAGTGTTGACTTGGAAAGTTTGTAAGTCTGTAGGGCATTTACTTTTGTTGTCAACATGTAACACTGTTTGTAAAGAATACTCTGATGGATGAATATATTTTATTTTCCTATGTCTATGGATATCATGAATGATTGATTTATGCATTTTTTTTTAGGGCGTTACAATATCAGGGCTGAAAATAAATTTTTTTAAAAGTGTGCTCTGTGGAGTAGGAATTGAGGAAGCATATGCACAGGGCTTTCCATCCAAACTCAACTGTCAATACAAAAAATTACCATTGAAGTATTTAGGGCTTTCTCTTGGGGCTAACACTAAGTCACGCAAGTCCTGGCAACCTGTGGTGGACAAATTTAAATCAAAATTGGCCCTTTGGAAAATAAAGTTGCTCTCTTTCGCAGGTAAGGTAACCTTGATTAAATCTGTCCTATCCAATTTACCATGTTATTATTTATCTGTGTTCAAATTACTTGAGGGTGTGGCGAAAATTCTTAATAGACTTCAAGTAGCCTTTTTGTGGGGGAGTTCTGAACAAAAAACAAAAGTGCACCTAGTTAAATGAAAGGTGGTCACAATTAGTAAGAAGCAAGGTTGGTTAGACATTGTAAATCTGAAGGAAATGAATAGCAGTCTCCTCTTGAAATGGTGGTGGAGATATGGGGTGGAGAAAAAGGCATTATGGAAGCAGGTTATTAATAGTAGGTATGAAGCAATAAGAGGGGGTTGGTTACCTAATCTTGAGCCTTCTTGGAGGGTGTCTATTGTGTGGAATGGAATTCTCTCTTGTGTAGAGGTTAATGCAGATTTACATGCCTTTTTCCTATCCAATATTGAAATCATATTGGGTGATGGTAAGAGAGTGCATTTTTGGTTAGATAAATGGTTGAGGAATACTAAGCTTAAAGATGAATTCCCGAGGCTATTCAGTTTGTCTACCGAGAATGAGGAGTCCCGGGATTTTTTGTACGAAGAAAGGAAGTAGTAGGGGGCTGGAATCTATCCTTTAGAAGGCCTTTAAGGTTTTGGGAGAAGGCTGCGGTTAATAGGTTATATCTTCTGCTAGCAGAGGTACCATCCCTAAGACCAACCCTCCCAGAGTCTATTAGGTGGAAGAGGTCTCCAACTGGGCAGTTCACAGTTGCTGCAGTAAGAGATTGGTTGGCTGCTCATCATGGACCAAAGCTGTTGATACCCACACTATTAAGGGGTAATGTGGTTCTTCCTAGAGCTCAATTTTTTGGTTGGTTGATCTGGAAGGGTAGAGTTAAAGCCGCTGATTTTCTGCATAAAATTGGAGTACTTAGTAGCAGTGTAAGCAATGTTTGCCCCTTTTGCAAAATTGAACCTGAATCTTTGAACCATATTTTCTTGCTGTGCAGGGGCAATTGGGAGTCATGGAATGATTTGTTACTTTGGTGGGATATGAAATGGGTAACACCTGCTACAGTTGTGGATTTGTTACATTGGTGGATGGGCTTTAAATGCAAAAAGATTATCATGAAACTCTGGAATTTAGTACCAATGGCTATGTTGTGGTCTATATGGAAAATGAGGAATGATTGCGTTTTTAATGGGTGTACACCTAATCTTTAGGATTTTAGTGGAATTGTCAAGTGGAGGGTGGCCTTATGGGCCAAATCCAACCTTTCAGGTTTCTCTTACTCAAGGCATGATATTGTGCACAACCTAAGGCAGATATTATTTTGTTGTTAAGTGTGCTGGCCATTGTACCGGTGTGTTGATTGTTCTGATCTTTCTGCTTGGTCTGCTTCTGTGCTGTTGGTTGTGTCTTCTTGCTTTGCTTTGTACTGCTTGTTCTCCTCTGGTGTCTATAATTTTGTTAGCTTGGTTCTGTTGATTACAGTTTGGTTCTGTAGTTCTGTAGTTTTGTTGTGAACTGTTTTGTCTTGTGATTGTTGTTTTGGTGTTCTGTTGGTTGTAGCTTTTATGTGTTGGAGTCTGTTGGCTGCTGGGTTGTTGGTTTGGCTAACATTGTCCCAGTGAGGGTCTGCTGGTCTTGCTGGTTAGGCAACTCTTGTTTTAGTCCTGGTTGTGATGTTGTGCTATGTAGTTGCTTGTGTGTATCTATTGGTTTGGTTGTGCTGTTGTGCTGTTTTAGTCCTGGTTGTGCTGCTGTGCTTTTGTGTATCTGTTGGTTCCTCACCAACTGGCACCTAGTTTGGTGCTTTGCATCATTCCCGCTCCCCCCTCCCTTCTTTCTTTCCCCTTTATTGATGTCTTTTTTCCTTTCTTGTAAGGTTTTCTTTCATCAAAAAAGTTTTTCGTTGATCAAAAAAAATAATAATAATAATAATATTATAAAATAAAATAAAAAAAAACACTAAAACAAGGGACTTGGGCAAGAAAATAGAAAAATAAAAAGCAGCTGAAAACCATCCCCTAAGCTTGTTCATTCAATATTGGATTTTATGCATCTTTTGATGAACTTTGCCTCCTTGAATGACCTGTCACTATCCAGAATTCTATCATAGCAATGGAAGATTACCATTGCCATGGAGGGTCTGTAATAATTTTTCAAATTTGCAGAAAATTTAGTGTTGGTTGTTGGGGTAAGCTTGATGGAAGTCTTGCGATGACACAAAAATATATTCGAAGAGCTCTTCACCAAAGTTTGGCACAGAAGGCTGGGGTTCTTGTTGTATATCGTGGTAGGATAAGAAGAACGATATGAGACCAATCAGTGCCATTGCCAGTGAACTTTGGACTAAACTTGATGAAAAATACTTGATTTCGAGGATGGGGGTGGCGGTGGCAGTGGCGGTGGTGGTAGGAGGGTGTTTTGGGCTTCCGTGGGAGGAGGGAGAGGGTGCAAGGATGGCATGGAATGAGGGAGGAGATGGAAGAAAAAGAATAAGAATTCTTGGGAAGAAGTTATTAAAAGAGTAATTGAGTGGTAGTTATGAGGGTATTTTAGGGTGGCGACGGAGGCGAAGCGACGGTTTCGAATGTAGGATTGGAGGATGGTGGTGAATGATGGGTTGTTTGGAGCATAGATTATGGTGGAGATTTGGTTTTGTGGGATTGAGTGGTTTGAGAGACATTAAACAAAAGTGTCAAGGTCTGAGGCTGCCATTGATAGAGGAAGTAGAAGAAACAGAAGAAGAATAAAAGGTGATGGTGAAGTTTCCTCCATTGTTTGCTTTTTTGTTTTGTTCTGGGTATGGGAAAGATTTGAGAGTACTATTATTGCTTATGTGCAAACCATGTATATAAAGATTTTATGGTTTGGTGTGGGGTTTACTTTTCGAGTAATTATTCAATACTCTAGCAGTAATGATTTTATTTCATTAATAAATTGATATTTAACATTTTATCTTTTAAAAGTCTAATATAAAAGTGATGAGTTCTACCATTTAAATCATTTATGCTGTGTTTCGTTAAAAAATTTAGGAAATGATTTGAAAGGGAAAATAAAAAAATAAGTGAAATATGAATAATACTAGTGTATGCCCGTGCCTAAAGGCACGGTACAATTAATTATGAGATTAAAATATAAATCAAAATTAGAGATAAATGTATTCAATTTTTTTGTTTTTTGTTTTTTTTGTTTTCTTTTCAAAGAGTGGGTAATGAATTCACAGGAAGGAGAAAAATTCCTAAATGAAGACATGAAACTGAAATGAAACACCAATTTATTAGTAAGTCAAATAAATTTCAGGAACCCCCAAAATTAGGAACCTCCATGACTCCCAAAATGATGTAAACCAATCATATATTTTTATTTTTTTTCTTTCCTTCCTGGACCAATCATAGGTGAGTGAGAGTTATAAAGTTGTATTTTTTTAAGAATATGTAGCATTTTTTATATTTTTAATAAAAAAAATCTTTCCAAGATAAATTGCACTTCCCCAAATTGCAATCTCTCAATTTTCTCACCCACTCTCTCTCCTCTTCTCTATTACCTCAATCTCTCTCCCCCAAAGACTATAATGAGTTAACGTTGTGCACTAAAATGCTCTGAACAACTGATAAAAAAAAAATCAAATAACTCTAACTATCCATTTGGTTTGCTCAGATGAACACACCATGAAATTAGATCAAGGGACTGGAACAATAAAGCAAGGACTATAACAACATCCATCCAGCAATATAGCTGAAGATAGTGAATAGCCTCTGTCCAAAAAAAAAAAAAAAAACCCAATACGACTATGTAAAAATAAAAAATAAAATAAAAAAATTTAAAAAGTTGAGAGTACCTTCACAAAATCCACCCCTCCTTTAGTCCCACGGCTCTGTGAGCTTTGGATCTGATGAATAAATGGAGAAGATGACCATGGAACTTTTAGGGTATTCTTTACACTGTTTCCACCATTGTTGTGGGTCAAGAAATTTATCAAAAAAGGGAAAAATAGAACTTGAAAGATAAAATACATATTCTCACACAGATAAATAAACACAAACCTAGAGATTACAAACTTTCTGCCAAGTTTTTGAATTAATTTTTATGAACACAAACACAAATGCAACAGAAATGACAAAATTGGAGCTGATATGCACAAATAAAACCGGTAATTTTATCACACTTCAAACAACTCAAACCCAGATTAATAAAGCTTAACACATAAATTGCAAGATAAATTCCACCAACAGAAATGATGATCAAGACCTCAATTCCACCAACAAACTTGAAGATATATCACTTTTGGGCCAAACAAAAATTTGGTTATCGTTAGAATTAGAATATAACCCGTACCTTAAGATATATCACACTTGGGCCAAACAAAAAAAAAATTGAATAGGAGGGAAAAAAAAAAAGTGGAAAAATACCAAATAGAAATATACCAAACCGATAAAACTACATAATCATTCTGTTCTGGAGAGGTTGTTTTCGAATTGGGTAAGAGAGAGTAGTAGAATCTCAGATAAGCTCATCATTTAATTTTTTATTTTTTAGAGAAACAAAAAAAGAGATTAGTTTTTGGATATAGAAATGGTAGGGACTAAGAAATTGACTACATAAAATATAACACACACATCTATTTTGATAGCCAAATAATCACAAAAGATTAGACAAAAGAAACACAAATGTAGATATTAGATGAATAAATGATACAAATGATAGAGAATCACAAACCCATATCGGTTTCTTGAACATATAGAAAAACACAAATGATACAAATGATAGAGAATCACCTAGAATACCTACAAAACTCCATAGCAAATATTACCACCAAATGATACAAATGTAGATATTAGATGAATAAATGAAAGAGAGAACCAGAGTGTTAACCATAGTAGACTTGTGGGTGTTTCCAAGTTAGCCATTTTAAAACATTTGGCTCAATTCAACCAAATTCTAACTCAAATTGGACCAATAGATATTGGCTAAACCAAATGGGTTATGTATAAATTGTACAACAACATGATTCCAATATATTCTAGGTGTTTTGATTTACGGTTTAGAAAAACAAAAATCAAAATGAGGGCCAAAGTGCAAGTGACTTTTGCAACTTGGCAACCTAAAAAGAGTCCCAAAAGAACCACTTAAAAAATGCCCCAATAAAAACATCACACCAGATCCTCTCCCTAAAATCACACCAAACCCAGATCATAAAACTAAAATTCTTGGATTCAATACTTACTGCTAAATAATCACAAAAGATTAGACAAAAGAACATAGGCTTATTGAAAGAGATACAATTTCATTTAATCCAATAATAATAAAAAAATAATACAATTTCTCCACAAAATAAAACTAAAAATCAAAATTACAGAAAGAGGATATCATAAACTAAAATGGCATCAAGTTGAACCAAACTTGTGTGTTTCAGAACAATGTAAATACCTAAAAATAACCCAAGTCAATTAAGAAAAATACCTAAAAATTGAACAAATCGACAAATAGTCCAACAACCCAATTCAATTAAGATCATCAACACTCTAATAGTTAGTTGCCTTGATGAGTCCAAATCTTTTCATTATCAAAAAGATACCCATAAGACTCAAAGTAAACACAATCCCAACTTTCAGAGCAACTAAACATAGTAACCAATTATTAGCCAAAGGAAACCCAAATTTCACGTTCTTTACTATTTCCCACACTTTCTCACCAACCAAACAGGATAGAATTTTTTTGGTACAAACTACTGATTTATGGGCTGATAAAAATCTAATGCCATTTGTGAAATACTTGATAGTTAGTTGCCTTAAAAATCTGATTTATGATGGACTAACCCAACACATTGAAAAAAAAACTAACCCAACACATTGAAAAAACAATGGAAAGTTTGAAAAATCTAAAATCTAAATCTAAAATCTAAAATCTAATAGAAGTTTAAGTATTCATTGGATGAAAGTATTCATGGCAGAATCTTTTATTTAATTTGGTCTGATTTTGATAACAAAAATACAACAATAATTTCATGGCTTTTCATAGATATCCATAGAAAGCAAAATAAGAGAGAGACACAGAGAGAGCATACCATTTCTGCTCACAAATTCATATGTTTATAGATTCATATATCTATAAACATTTCTAGGAGAGATAGAGGGAGTAAACTCACGGGGATGTGCCGGAAAGCACCGAAGCCGGAAAACTTGTTCCCGGGGATGATGTCTCAAGCGAAACGACTTCAAATTTCTGCAGATTTCTGCAAATAAAACCCATCAAATCCATTTCAAATCTCAGAAATCTCAACCCATCAAACTTTTTTGGTACAAACTACTGATTTATGGGTTGATAAAAATATGATGAAACTACTGATTTATGGGCCAATTTATGGTGGAATACTCGACATATTTATGGGATGAAAGTTTAAAAATCTGATGAAATTTTAAATATTTGAACTGATAAAGAAACCTAAAACTAACCCAACACATTGAAAAAACAATGGAAAGTTTGAAAAATCTAAAATCCAAATCTAAAATCTGATGGAAGTTTAAGTATTCATGGGATGAAAGAATTCATGGCAGAATCTTTTGTTCAATTTGGTCTGATTTTGATAACAAAAATACAACAATAATTTCATGGCTTTTCATAGATATCCATAGAAAGCAAAATAAGAGAGAGACACAGAGAGAGCATACCATTTCTGCTCACAAATTCACATGTTTATACATTCATATATCTATAAACATTTCTAGAAGAGATAGAGAGAGTAAACTCACGGGAATGTGCCGGAAAGCGCCGAAGCTGGAAAACTTGTTCCTAGGGGTGATGTCTCAAGCGAAACGACTTCGAATTTTTGCGGATTTCTATGAATAAAACCCATCAAATCCATTTCAAATTTCAGAAATCAAAACCCATCAAACCCTAACAAATTAAAATAGTTTACACCAAAATCATTAACTTTAAAGCAAAACCTGGAGAGTATCTGTGTATTTTTTCCTAATGTAAGAGTTTAGGTTATTCCTACACTCTTCTAACTCATTGAGGGTATTGTTCAATGGAAACCCAAAAAAAGGAATGTGAGACATGTATTTCATAGAAAAGAAAAGTTTCATTATTAATTGGAACATGATTAAACAACGTTATAATGGATAAGAATTTTTTAAGATTGTAAACCGACACATAATTAAATTCAAAAAGCAATTAAAGTTTACCTTGTGTTTAATATTCATTTTGGATGAATATGTTGCTTTGAGTTCCCATCAAGAAAACAAATCAGTTGGAAACATTGTTAATTATAAAGGTTAAAAAATACAAAATAAATATAAATGATAAAAATAAAAATAAAAAAACAATATAATATTTTGATTCAGATCCAAAAATATACATGATCCCCTAACCAGAAAATTCAAATCATATTAAATAAAACCTCCAATGAAGCTCAATAATTAAATCATGAATTTACCTTTATAACTACAACTCATGCCTCAATCTGGAAGAGTTCACACTGGTAAATAAAAAAATTACAAACTTCAATCAATGTGAATTTTTCCAAAGAAAATGAGCATCAAAACTAACATCCTAAAAAGCAATATTGTAACGCCCTCAAAATAACAACATTAAATCCAACAATATTGACATGCTATGATATATAAAGATCCACATCCTTCCATTCATCAGAGTTCTATTACAAAAGGTATTACATGTTAATCAACAAAAGCAAATGTCCTAAGGGCTTACAGCTTTCCAAGTTAACACTTGGTTACACAAAAGTAGAGTGCTAACTCTTTTACACATTAAGCCCTTGGCTTGAGTTTACATGTAATACAAATAAAGGAAAGACAACCAAAAACGTCTGTCCGCCACTAGCCTCCCAAGCTAAGTCTTTGGAGGTGGCATGCTGCCAGTACCTGAAAATGATGTTCCCATATAGGGTGAGCCACAGCCCAGTAGAAATATACTAAACCAGTTATGAATAATGACTAAAAGATTAACAGTTGATAGATGGTCAACTCTTTTACATTCTTTCATAACATAATACAATTCCAAGACACTTAAGTCTATGTTTCCTTTCGTTTCCATTTCCATTCCTTTTTACTTGCCATTTCATAACCTTGGCTCAGAACCTGGCCAAACATCTCACATGAAACAAACATTCATGCCAACACTTCCATTTCAACAACGATAAACATAACAGTTATATCAACACTTCCAAAGACAAGCATATGCGCTCTGTCAATACAATTCTAGATAGGCATACACGCACTATCTACGGAGTTCATCCCCTATCTCCTCCCGACAACATCCGGCTTAGAGGTCCATCCCCTATCTTCCCCTAAACCGTGGAGTACATCCCCTATCTTCTCCAACACAACACAATGCATATAAACAACAATTATATACATCACAAATCAACACAATTAATTAACCAAATTAATTAATCAATGTAATTAGGACATCCTCCATAATTAACATCACAACCCTTAGGTTCCAATTTCATTAATGTTTCAACATTAATTCCATGTTTTATTACTAAACATGCTTCTAGGTTTATTATAGACAAAACCCCAAACTTTTGTAAAATTACACAATGGCCCAAAATTTTCCAAAATTACACAACAACTACCAACATATCAAAATGCTAAAATTCAAAGACAAAACTCATAAAGAGGAGTAGGATATCCCTACCTCAAAGATTTAGCTCAAAAGGAGATGATGCCCAACACCCAACTTGCTCCAAAATCAAAGATTTTCCGATTAAAACGAAGCCCTCGACAATCTCTATCTTTTTAACAAAGGCCCTTGGCTAGGAAATCACCCTAGGTAGATCAAATCTTAGAGAGAGTGTAATTTTAGAGTGAGAGGCTCTCAAAAATTGGGTTTGAAGAAGATAGAGTTTGTAAAAAGTGATGTTAAGTTCGGTGCTGTCTTGCTGATATAAACAGGCTCGCTCGAGCGAAGACCCCGTCGCTCGAGCGACCAGACACAAAAACTGGCCTCGCTCGAGCGACCAAACATGCTCGCTCGAGCCAACAGTGCAAATTTTCCGATTTGCAATACGACGCTCGCTCGAGCGAAGAGAAAGGCTCGCTCGAGCGAAGAAACACAACCTTCAGGTCTGGGCCAGACGCAGCCTGCGCTCGAGCGAAGCCATCCTGGCTCGAGCGACAAGACACAAAAACTACCCTCGCTCGAGCGACCAAACCCTCGCTCGAGCGACCAGCCAAAATTCTGGGCAGCAACACTTGGCTCCCAAACTCAACCAACCTGTAACAAACCTGCCCAACACATCCTATAACTCAAATACAAAGCAAGAAAGGATGTAAACAAGACAATACTCAACTACCAACATCCACGGACACATGTCCGGATCGCTGTACAACAAGGGGTAAACCCGGGACCGCTATAACCTCCCCCCCTTAAAGAATTTCGTCCCCGAAATTAAAAACAAGTTTTGAAAAGCGAGTTTTCCCTTCTTTTAAACAATGTTATACCACAACATTCCACAATTCGACCCATTACCGGTCATTCCATCTCTTATCAAGAGGCATTCTACAACATATACATTTCAACATGCATTTTCTTTCCATCACAACCATCTCCAACATATATGGTTCACAATTCATATCATAAGCAATAATCATGATACAATTCCATTTCTATAATATAGCCAACATATGCAATATTATAATCAACTCCCATAACAAGGCAAGTTTTACAACATTTACATTAACCAAAACATGCACCATGTTTTACAACTTAAGACAATTTGAATATTCTTAAAGTTCATTACAATTACACAATTGCAATACTTGATTACACATCAACAAACAAGTCCGGATATTTCTCGCGGACTCCCAACTCACGTTCCTAAGTGGCCTCCTCCACTCCGTGATGTTTCCACAAAACTTTCACCAAAGGAATGGTCTTGCCACGCAGGACTTGATCCCGCCTATCCAAGACCCGAACCGGTCTCTCCTCATACGAGGCATCCTCATCTACCTCTAAGTCGGTCCAATCCAACACATGTGATGGATCCGGCTCATACTTCCGAAGCATACTCACATGAAACACGTCATGAACCCCGGATAACTGTGGCGGCAAAGCTAAACGATAAGCAACCTCGCCAACCCTCTCAAGGATCTCAAAAGGCCCAATAAACCGAGGGGATAACTTCCCACTCTTCCCAAACCTCAACAAACCCCGTCTAGGTGATATCTTCAGAAATACATGATCACCCACCTCAAACTCCAACGGTCTCCTCCTACGATCAGCATAAGATTTCTGCCGACTCTGGGCTGTAACAAGCCTCCTACGGATAAGCTCAACTTTCTCCGTCGTCTCCTTAACCAACTCCGGACCAATCAAAGGTGTATCACCCACCTCGGCCCAACAAACTGGAGACCTACAAGGTCGGCCATACAAGGCCTCAAATGGTGCCATACCAATACTAGACTGAAAACTGTTGTTGTAGGCAAACTCTACCAATGGTAAGTGCCTCTCCCACGTCCCACTGAAATCAAGGACACAACCCCGAAGCATATCCTCGAGGATCTGAATAGTACGCTCGGACTGCCCGTCAGTCTGAGGATGATAAGCTGTACTAAAGGTCAACTTAGTACCCAAGGCACTCCGCAAACTCTGCCACAACCTAGCAGTAAAACGAGGATCTCTATCTGAGAGAATCGTCACTGGGACCCCGTGCAACCTCACTATGTCCCGAACATACAAGTCGGCAAGATGATCTACTGAATCTCGCACGCGCATAGGAATGAAATGCGCCGACTTAGTCAACCGGTCTACAACCACCCAAATAGCATCACTACCCCGCTGAGTCCTCGGAAGACCTACAACGAAGTCCATGGTGACATGCTCCCACTTCCACTCGGCAATAAACAAGGGTTGTAACAAACCCGCTGGCCTCTGATGCTCGGCCTTCACTTGCTGACAAGTAAGGCACTTAGACACGAAAACTGCCACATCTCTCTTCATACCCCGCCACCAAAACTGGCGACCCAAATCCCGATACATCTTAGTACCTCCCGGATGCACTGCAAGGCGCGAATGGTGAAACTCTCGGAGTACTTCCTCTCGGCAAGACTCCGGTACAAGCAAACGGTCTCGGTATCTCACGCTCAGGTCGGGATACACCGTCAAACCCTTCTCAACCTTCCCACTGGAGATCTTCTCTCGGAGGGATTCTACCTCAAGGTCACCTCTCTGTGCCTCTAACACTCTAGTCACAAGGGTAGGCTGCGCAACAACAGAAAACAAGGCCGCAGCCTCAACGGATTCGCCCAGAAGCAAATCAAACTCTCCAATGGCCCCCAACATCTCCCACTCCCGGATGGCTATACAAGCTACATCACTAACGGATTTCCTGCTAAGGGCATCGGCCACAACATTGGCCTTTCCCGGGTGATAGTGCAACTCAAAGTCGTAATCCTCAATAAACTCCATCCACCTCCTCTGCCTCAAATTCAAGTCTTTCTGTGAAAACAGATATCTCAGACTCTTATGATCCGAGAACACCTCGAATCTCTCACCATAAAGGTAGTGCCTCCAGATTTTCAAGGCAAAGATCACAGCTGCTAACTCTAGGTCATGTGTAGGATAATTCTTCTCGTGAATTTTCAACTGACGTGAGCCATAAGCTACTACTTTCCCCTCTTGCATCAACACACAACCCAAACCCTCTCGTGAGGCATCACAATAGACTGCATAACCCAACCCTCTCTCCGGAATAATCAAGACCGGAGCGGTGGTCAGTCTAACTTTCAACTCCTGAAACGACTTTTCACAAGTCTCACTCCATACAAAGCTGACTCCCCTCCGAGTCAATCTGGTCAACGGTGAAGCTAACCTGGAGAAATCCTTCACAAACCGACGGTAATACCCAGCTAATCCCAGAAAACTGCGGATCTCAAACACATTCTTAGGCTGTGCCCAATCTTGCACTGCCTCAGTCTTGGATGTATCAACAGACACCCCTTCCCCAGAAACCACATGGCCTAAAAACTTAACTTCTCCTAGCCAGAACTCACACTTCCCAAACTTGGCATACAGCCTATGGGCTCTAAGCAACTCAAGCACCACTCTCAAGTGTTCCTCGTGCTCCTCCTCTGAAGGTGAATAGATAAGGATGTCGTCTACGAAAACGACTACAAAACGATCCAAGAATTCCCGGAAGATCCGGTTCATCAAGTCCATAAAGACTGCTGGTGCATTGGTAAGCCCAAATGGCATTACCAGAAACTCATAATGGCCATACCGCGTACGGAATGCCGTCTTCGGAATATCCTCCTCCCTGACCCTCAACTGATGGTAACCCGATCTCAAATCTATCTTAGAGAAACAACGGGAACCCTTCAACTGGTCAAACAAATCATCTATACGGGGCATAGGGTACTTATTCTTAACCGTAGCCCGATTCAATTTCCGGTAGTCAATACACAATCTCAAGGCACCATCTTTCTTCTTAGCAAAGAGTGCCGGCGCTCCCCACGGTGAAACACTAGGGCGAACAAAGCCCTTATCTAGCAATTCCTGGAGCTGAACTTTCAACTCAACCAACTCTGCTGGAGCAAAACGGTAAGGTGCCATAGAAATCGGCGCCGTGCCGGGCACTAAATCGATAGAGAACTCAATCTCACGGTGAGGTGGCAAATCAACAAGGTCCTCGGGAAAAACATCCGAGTACTCACAAACTACCCTCGGCAGTACTATCTGGGTCTCATCACACTCACCACTCTCAAAGCTAGCAAGTAGACCACTAAGCTCATTCCGCCCCTGCGAACCATACCCCGGTGGCACAATACTACCAACCCGGTCTCCCAAGAAATGGAAAAACTCCCCGCTCACGGTACAACAAGTAACCCGCTGGCGGTAGCAATCAATAACAGCTCGGTATGACGATAACCAGTCCATACCCAAAATAACATCAAAGCCCTTCATGGGCATAACTACAAAAGGAAACGGAAGCCTATGATCATCAACCTCTATATCACAACCTCTACATCCGTGTTTCAAAACCATCTCACCCCCAATAGGCGACACTACACAAATAGGAGATGCCAATACTGCTAACTCCAATTCTAACACAGATGCAAATGCAGCAGATACAAAAGAATGAGACGCACCCGTATCAATCAACACACTAGCAACCGAATTGCAAAACAGAAAGGTACCTCTCACTACTGATGGAGCCGGTACAAGGTCCTGCGCGGTAACAGCATACACGCGCCCTGTAGGCCCCTGATCCACCTGCTCGCCTCTCGGAGCATAGGACTGCTGCACTGACTGGGACGACGAAGCCCCCGGATTGGCCCTCGAGGCCTGCACAGACTGAGCTGGCTGAAATCCCTGCGTCTGTCTAGAACCAGACGCTCCTGAAGTGGCACTTAACCGTGGGCAAAACCTCTTCATGTGCCCAGGCTGTCCACACTGATAACAAGTCAAGGGCTGCCCCCTGCCCGAACTCTGACTCTGCGGTCTAGCTGACGAAGAAGTAGCTCTCTGACCCCCGCCCTTCTGCGGGCAAACTGAAGCCTTGTGACCCGGCTGGCCACACTTGTAATAGGTGAACTCTCCCTGACTGCCCCTCCCGGAGCCTGCACTCGGTACTGGGAAAGTCGACCTGGCCACACCACCCTGGGACGGCTGAGGGTTATAACCCCTCTGCCTCCTACCATCACCCTGTCCCTCTTGGCCCCTCTTGGAGCCTCCGTGTTTCTCCTCCTCTCCCTCCTGCATCATCAGCTCCATATGAGCTGCAGCATCCACCAAATGCCTGTAATCTCGAATGTAAGGTCCACCAACTTGCAACTTGAGGTCTAGCCTCAACTTCCGCTCAAACTCGTAGCAACGACGCTCCTCTGTCGCCACAAGTTCAGGTGCAAACCTGGACAAACTAGTAAATGTAGCCTCAAACTCGGCCACAGATAAACCCTCCTGCTTAAGCTTGTTAAACTGATCCCTCAGTTTCTCTCTAGCCACTGCAGATAAAAACCTCTCCTGGAAAGCATTCACAAACGCCTCCCAAGTACCACCCACACGAGCTTTCTCATACTTCCACCACTGACCTGCATCTCCCTTCAACTGGAAGGATGCCAAGGTCACTTTCAATGCTCCGTCCTCAATGCCTAGCATTTCGAACGTTTTACTCATCTGTTCTAGCCACTCGTCTGCCTTCAGTGGCTCCTTAGGATCCCCAACAAACTCCTCCGGGTTAGACCGGAAGAACTCCCTCCTCAAGAAGGAAGGCCCTGCCTCAGCTGCCTGATTCCCTGCCCTAAGTATACCCAGTGCTCCTGCTATCTCTCGGGCTAGAGCGCCCATAGCCTGCTGGCCTACTGGTTCGGCCATATTGGCCTGACCAACCCCTTCCTGCACTGCCGGAACCTCCTCTGGCACAGGCACCTCCTGCCTACCCGGCCTACCACGCCTACCGCGTCCTCTCCCTCGGCCTGACATCCTAATAAAGGAAAACAAAGATGTTAGCACATTAATAAATGTGCCGAAGCTAAACACTAGCGTCCTAATGCCTTGGACAACTGTAATTCATTCCACGTAAGCACATAAACACATAAGCACTTACGAATTTCATTTCCGGATAATGATAGTCCTAAGGCGTTACTAGAGTACCGGTTAGAAACAGCATTGATCAAGTGCCTTTCCAACAAGACTCCCAGAAACACAAAGATCCAATCAACATCCCAGAAACCAAATCCCATACCCAAATAATCACATAAACATGTTATCATACCAACATATAACAGTACACCTAAGTCTCTATCAAGCGAGACAAACCCATTGTGATCCTAATCACTTCCCACGTACCCAAAGTATTCGAACCTGGTACGCTCTGATACCAAGTTGTAACGCCCTCAAAATAACGACATTAAATCCAACAATATTGACATGCTATGATATATAAAGATCCACATCCTTCCATTCATCAGAGTTCTATTACAAAAGGTATTACATGTTAATCAACAAAAGCAAATGCCCTAAGGGCTTACAGCTTTCCAAGTTAACACTTGGTTACACAAAAGTAGAGTGCTAACTCTTTTACACATTAAGCCCTTGGCTTGAGTTTACATGTAATACAAATAAAGGAAAGACAACCAAAAACGTCTGTCCGCCACTAGCCTCCCAAGCTAAGTCCTTGGAGGTGGCATGCTGCCAGTACCTGAAAATGATGTTCCCATATAGGGTGAGCCACAGCCCAGTAGAAATATACTAAACCAGTTATGAATAATGACTAAAAGATTAACAGTTGATAGATGGTCAACTCTTTTACATTCTTTCATAACATAATACAATTCCAAGACACTTAAGTCTATGTTTCCTTTCGTTTCCATTTCCATTCCTTTTTACTTGCCATTTCATAACCTTGGCTCAGAACCTGGCCAAACATCTCACATGAAACAAACATTCATGCCAACACTTCCATTTCAACAACGATAAACATAACAGTTATATCAACACTTCCAAAGACAAGCATATACGCTCTGTCAATACAATTCTAGATAGGCATACACGCACTATCTACGGAGTTCATCCCCTATCTCCTCCCGACAACATCCGGCTTAGAGGTCCATCCCCTATCTTCCCCTAAACCGTGGAGTACATCCCCTATCTTCTCCAACACAACACAATGCATATAAACAACAATTATATACATCACAAATCAACACAATTAATTAACCAAATTAATTAATCAATGTAATTAGGACATCCTCCATAATTAACATCACAACCCTTAGGTTCCAATTTCATTAATGTTTCAACATTAATTCCATGTTTTATTACTAAACATGCTTCTAGGTTTATTATAGACAAAACCCCAAACTTTTGTAAAATTACACAATGGCCCAAAGTTTTCCAAAATTACACAACAACTACCAACATATCAAAATGCTAAAATTCAAAGACAAAACTCATAAAGAGGAGTAGGATATCCCTACCTCAAAGATTTAGCTCAAAAGAAGATGATGCCCAACACCCAACTTGCTCCAAAATCAAAGATTTTCCGATTAAAACGAAGCCCTCGACAATCTCTATCTTTTTAACAAAGGCCCTTGGCTAGGAAATCACCCTAGGTAGATCAAATCTTAGAGAGAGTGTAATTTTAGAGTGAGAGGCTCTCAAAAATTGGGTTTGAAGAAGATAGAGTTTGTAAAAAGTGATGTTAAGTTCGGTGCTGTCTTGCTGATATAAACAGGCTCGCTCGAGCGAAGACCCCGTCGCTCGAGCGACCAGACACAAAAACTGGCCTCGCTCGAGCGACCAAACATGCTCGCTCGAGCCAACAGTGCAAATTTTTCGATTTGCAATACGACGCTCGCTCGAGCGAAGAGAAAGGCTCGCTCGAGCGAAGAAACACAACCTTCAGGTCTGGGCCAGACGCAGCCTGTGCTCGAGCGAAGCCATCCTGGCTCGAGCGACAAGACACAAAAACTACCCTCGCTCGAGCGACCAAACCCTCGCTCGAGCGACCAGCCAAAATTCTGGGCAGCAACACTTGGCTCCCAAACTCAACCAACCTGTAACAAACCTGCCCAACACATCCTATAACTCAAATACAAAGCAAGAAAGGATGTAAACAAGACAATACTCAACTACCAACATCCACGGACACATGTCCGGATCACTGTACAACAAGGGGTAAACCCGGGACCGCTATAAATATATTAAGGACATGGAAAGAATTTCAAAACAACAAATATGAAGGTCGAAAGAGCTTAACAATTCAATAAATCCTAGTTCTGCTACATCAATAGAAAGAGTGTCTCGACTCCATACGATATAATATTAACACCTAAGCTCAATCCCGTTCAATCAGTCAATTTTATTTATTTTATTTACTTTTAACAAAAAAAATAAAACAAAGAAGACCATGAATTACTCTACTCAAGAAAATAACATAACATCCACACAAAGATAAAGAATTACATGCCTAGAATCAAACCATGACAAAATTAGACTTTCAACATGTTTAACTAATAAAGATAAAAACACATTAGCATGTTTTGTAGACCAAAAGAGGAATAGTTGTATAACCTAATCAGCATAATCCACAAATCTAAAAGTAAATATTTGAAATCCAATACACAAACTGAAGGAAAAAAGAAAAAGAAGAAAAATAAATCTCCCTTAAATTAGCAAAAACTTTAGTCTTCCCTAGGGATTGGTTAGTGCCCTGTTGATTTCTTATAATTTATTTTTTCAAACTCCTGCTAGACCTTTAATTCCATAACACTGTTTAGATTCCATAAAAAAAAAATAAAAAATAAAAAATAAAAAAATAGGAGTATGATGCTTTATCGATCATGACTCGCATCAACTTATAACTTCTGCGTATATCACTTGCATAAGATAATGAAATTTTATGATGTTTTCTTGGCTACATAATACTACTATTGAGGGAAATTATCTCTGGCAATCTCAATTTGGAGTTCAGCCTCTATGTCATGTACTTCTCAAAGCAGTTTTTAGTTTTTCTACATAGAAACAATTTACAAAGTATATGGAGCTCAACTGTTCATAAACTTCAGGGTATGAAAAATTAGGGCTTTCTGCTATATGAGAACAATAGTTAGATTAAGTAAAATCATACGAATGCAGTTAAAAATCTTGATCAAACTAAATCATGTATATAAATAAATGTGTTTACCCTTCGCAATGTTGCATGAGGCTAAGATGGTAGCTGTGCGATGGTTGAGATGGGGAATGGGGTTGCTACAGTTGTTGCGATCAAGATGTCGACAAAGGGTCGCTAAGGAGGGAGGAGCAAAGATGGTTGTGACGAGTGTGGGTGTCTTCGAAAAGGAAGAGGCAAATCTACTACTGTGGTCATGGTGGAGAAATATGTGTACATCAGACAAACCAGACAAAGAACTGATTGAAGACAGAGAAAGGGAAAATTGGAAACCATAACCAGAAAATTGGAAACCAGTTCATATATATAGACTGATTCAAAAATTGGCCCTAAAACTGAAGCCTCAAAGAACTGAAGAAATAAAATACCTCTCATATTGGGAGGGTGGGAGCCGAGGGAGGGTGGACAGTCACGGAGCTTGATGTTGATCAATGGCGAGACCACCGTTTCTGTTGCAGAGAAAGGGAAAATTGGAAACCATAACCAGAGTATAAAATATAATTGAATATAAAATTATTAAATTAAAATGTAATTTATTAAATTCATTGCTAAAAATTTGAGGTTAAAATATAATTGTTGGTTTCGACTTTTAAATGAATTTTGTAAAATTATTGGGCCATTAATGCACCCTAATAAAATTAAAGTAAAAACTGGAAAAGATAATTTATTGTAAGAATATGTCTCGTGCGCTTTGTCACAGAGGTGGATAACAAAGTTTTGTTTTAAAAAAAAAAATTCCTTTTCCCAGTCTTTAAACAAATAACATCACCCCTATTATCTCTCTTCTCTCTCTCTCTTTTTCACTTGCCTTGTGAAAAGATTACATTTTAATAGTAAAACATAAACTACTTCGATTACTATTTTTTTTTAACAGAACTCAATTCAAATTTTGAGTTTAAATTTGTCCACCAAAAAAAAAAAAAAAACATTTCCAAAAAACAATTTCACATGCCCTTTGCCTCCAAATCCTTCCCTACTTTCTTTTTACCTTTCCTATACTAACTACAAAAACACATAAATCTAGGGCATGCTCTTCACTTTAAGAAGACCCATAAAACCCATAAAAAAGAGGGACCAATTTCACACTTAAAAAGCCATCAACGCATACACTTTCTTTAGGAAGTCCCCTTCTCAAGACACTCATCCATCTACCCCCACTCACTTTATATAGAATAGAATGAATTTATATATAAATACTGGTTAAGATATAGAATACTGATAAATTAAATGTGATAATACAATTTTATTTTTTTTTTTGATTTTTTGTTTTTAGCTCACCAACATATTCAAAATTACATCCCAACTAATCTTGAGATGTATGTATTTCACATATACCAAGTAATTTCCGTCATTTTCATAAAATCTTAAAAAAAACTAACAACCATATATTGTAGTCAAATATTTTTTCCAAATCATTTTTTTTAAGCTCTCTAATTTCTAAAACAAATAAATCATAAAAATTGTAACAATATATTCAATAGAAATCAAAACCTAAATATTCAATAGAAGTAACCAAACACCAAATATATTCAAAAAAACATACATACAGATGTATGTATGTTTCTACAATTTAAGTAGTATTCAAAAGCATACCCACCTTCCCCTCTCTCTCTCTCTCTCTCCATTTTCTTTTCTCCTTTTCTTAGGTTCTCAGAAATCCTATGATGATCAACCTTTCTCTATGGTGTTTGGCTACTTATATAGACTTCAAAAAGCTGTAAACAATATATCAAAACCCAAATATATTGTAGGTTATTAATAGCAACAAAGATACGATTTAACCCCAAAAAAAAAAAAAAAAACATTTCCAAAAAACAATTTTACATGCCCTTTGCCTCCAAATCCTTCTTTACTTTCTTTTTACCTTTCCTATACTAACTGCAAAAACACATAAATCTAGGGCATGCTCTTCACTTTAAGAAGACCCATAAAACTCATAAAAAAGAAGGACCAATTTCACACTTAAAAAGCCATCAACCCATACACTTTCTTTAGGAAGTCCCCTTCTCAAGACACTCCTCCATTTACCCCCACTCGCTTTATATAGAATAGAATGAATTTATATATAAATACTGGTTAAGATATAGAATACTGATAAATTAAATGTGACAATACAAATTTTTTTTTTTTTTTGATTTTTTGTTTTTAGCTCACCAACATATTCAAAATTACATCCCAACTAATCTTGAGATGTATGTATTTCGCATATACCAAGTAATTTCTGTCATTTTCAAAAAATCTTAAAAAAACTAACAACCATATATTGTAGTCAAATATTTTTTCCAAATCATTTTTTTTTTTTAAGCTCTCTAATTTCTAAAAAACAAAAAATCATAAAAATTGTAACAATATATTCAATAGAAATAAAACCTAAATATTCAATAGAACTAACCAAACACCAAATATATTAAAAAAAACATACATACAGATGTATGTATGTTTCTACAATTTAAGTAGTATTCAAAAGACATACCCACATTCCCCTCTCTCTCTCTCTCTCTCTCTCTCTCTCTCTCTCTCTCTCTCTATTTTCTTTTCTCCTTCCTTTCTTAGGTTCTCAGAAATCCTATGATGATCAACCTTTCTCTATGGTGTTTGTATAGCAATCCCGGTTTTCCCTACAGTGTTTATTGTATTCCGAACTCGGTTCCGTGGATGTGTGTTGTGTCTTTATCGTATCTCCATCCATTAATTCTTTATATTTGAGTTTGGGATGTGTTGGGCAGATTTGAAATAGGTTGGTTGTGTTTAGAAACCAAGAGTTGATGCCCAGATTTTGGCCTTTACGCTCGAGCAGGGCTTTTAACGCTCGAGCGGGCCCTTTGCTTTTGTTCCTCCACTCGAGCGGGATTATTCAACCCTTAGTACTTTTCCCTGCAGGTCATCGGACGCTCGAGCGTCCACTTTCACACTCGAGCGGGGACCTTCGTCTGCAGAACTTCTAGAAATGTGCATTCGACGCTTGAGCGTCGCTTTTCACGCTCGAACGAGAGTCTGTGTCTAACGCTCGAGGGGGGCGTTCCACACTCGAGTAGGCTGTGTAGTATATTAGTCCGTGGGAAGCCTTTTTTAATCACTTTTTTGACTCTCTCTCTCTCTCTCTCTCTCTCTCTCTAGCTTTTCAAAACCCAAACTTGAGAGCTTCTCACTCTAGACTACACCTTCTCTCTACGAAATCATCTAGTTTTGGTGATCTTCTACCCTAGTCCCTTTGTAAAAAGTGTGGAGCTTGGCGTGGCCTTCGTTTTGATCCAAAATATTTGGTGTTTGGAGCATCTTGAGTTTTCTTCTTCTTCTCCTTTGAGTTCCGAAATTTGACGTAGGGATTACTACTCATATTTATGGTCTTTGACATAAACATGTAGTCATTTTGATTTAATGTTGAAGTTTGGAAATTTTGGGTGTTAGGGTTTCAAAATGTATAAAGAAGGGTTTTGTTCTTTTGACCCATACATGTGTATTTTGGGTCTTAAAATGAGGTTATTGATGTTTAGTGTTGATATTTGGACCTTTGGGTCAATGTTGAGAAAAGGGGGAGAAAAGCCCTAATTTATTATGATGAATGAATTTGTATAATTAATTTGGGAAAGTTATGGAAATATGAAATTGAGTTGGAAATAATGAAATTGGGAAATTATGAGATTTAATGGTGGAGTTGGATTGATTAATCACTCATCTTTGAAATTGTAGATAATTTATCCGTTTGATAATTTATTATCTGTTTAGAAATAATTGTTTTGGGCTATCGGTGGAGGATAGTCTTGATTGTTGTAGACACTACATGATGATTAGGTGAATTAAAACTAATCAATTGAGTATGTCATTGAATATGACGGATGGAATAACACATTGAATATGTGCTTTGCTTGATCATTATATATGATAAGTGTTTAAATACATTGTATATGTATGTCGTTTGAGAGGAGATACGGGATGTACTCCTAAACCTGATTTGGGAGAAGATAAGGGATAGACTCCAGTGATAACTAAGTTGGCCGGAGTGTCCAGGGTGAAAGTCCCGAAATGCTAATTGCGTTTGCATAACGTAGATGAATTGAAGTATTGAAATGATCATAATATGAGTTGTAGTCTCATTTGAAATTGAATTGTTGAAGTATTGTTGATATGAGTTGTAGTCTCATTATGAACTGTCTGGCTAAATAGAGAACCATATCTATGAATTGGTTTGGTTAATAAAATGGAAAGAGATGTTTGTTGGTTTATATGAGTTAAACATTTATCAAATGCCAATGTTTTAGTTATTGCTCATATTATGTTTAGCATATTTCTACTGAGCGTTGGCTCACCCTATATGGGACATCATTTTCAGGTTCAAGTGTTATGCCGCCTCCAAGGCCTTAGCTTGGATGGTTTTGGGAGTTGAAGACTCTTTTGGTTGTTTTACTATTTTGATGATACATGTAAATTCAAGCCAAGGGCTTATATGTGTAGAGAGTTAAAACTCTTCTTTTGTTGTAACCAAGTGTTGACTTGGAAAGTTGTAAACCTACAGGGCATTTACTTTTGTTGTCAACATGTACTACTTTTTGTAAGAATACTCTGATGAATGGAAATATGCCTTATTCTCTTGTCTATGAATATCATGAATGTTGGGTTTATATGCATTATTTTGAGGGTGTGACAGTTTGGTTACTTATATAGATTTCAAAAAGTTGTAAACAATATATCAAAACCCAAATATATTGTAGGTTATTAATGGCAACAAAGATACTATTTTGGTTCACTACAACAAATATACTATTTTAATAATATACAAAGATTGATCTAATATACAAAGACCCACACTATTTTAACCCAAAAAAAAATAACTTGACTGTGTTGAAATAGACAAATTTTCATGAATCAAATTCCCAAGTTTAGAGAGAAATTAGAAGAGAGAAGTTATTTGGTGTGATTTTGATTTTGTTGTTGCCTCAAGAAACTTGACTGTGTTGAAATAGAAAAATTTTCATCAATCAAATTCCCAAGTTTAGAGAGAAATTAGAAGAGAGAAGTTAAATTAAGGCCAACAGCAAAATCAAATTGAGGCAACAACAAAATCAAAATTAAAATTGAGGCAAAATCAAAATCAAATTAACATGAATCAAATTGAGGCAATAGCAAAATCAAAATCACACCAAATAACTTGAGGCAACAGCTTGAGGCAACAACAACCTAACAAAAGTCAATCAAAATCACACCAAACTAAACATTAGACCAAATAAATTCAAAGAAAGAAACAGAGGAATAGGGGGTTCAGGGTTGGGTAGAGAGAGAAAGTAAGAGAATAACTTATTCTTCAAAGCTTGACAACCACTCACCACTCCTGAATTCACCTCCAAATTCAGACCCAGCTCACCAAATTAGCTCCAAACGTAGAAGCACTCCTAAGTTTCCATCAAACAAATCCAATGACACCAACCCACCAACAAAACTACTTCTATTAAGTCTTAAAACTCAAAACCCAATAAAAATTCTCTTTTTTTTCTGGCAATAACAAACACAATTGGGTACAAACAAATCAACATAATTTGAAACACATCAACTATACATAAACACAATTACAAACTAATCGAAACCCACAATGGAATTGAAGTTACTATCAAAAAATTAAACACAAAAACACTCACCGATCAATGGAAAGGGTATATGTAGAGAGCTCTGAAACCGAAATGCTATTTTTCGGAGAATTGTTTTAGAGCAATCCAAATACCTAAAAATGATATCCAGAAAATACCTAATTAACAAATCAATTTAAGGTTTAGAAAAACAAAAATCAAAATCAAAATCAAAATCAAAATGAGTACTCTGTTACTCTGTAAGGGTTAGACGTGGATATATTTAGGCGGCAATCATCATTCATTTGAACCATCGATATAAACTTAAATTCATCTTATCCGTTAATATCAAATGTATCTCTGATACATTTTATATATTTTCAAAAACCCTTCTCTCTTATTATATAGATGGGCTTGGGGTTTGGAATCATATATGTACATACATATTGGAATCATGTATAGAGAATTCTCCATTCTCCCTTTGGAGCACCTCATGCCAACACGGAAATGGTGTTTTTGATCAAAATCCACATAGCAAACATCCACACCAAACCAAATCTATATAAGTTTACACAACATCAATCTGCCTTTAAATAATCTTTAACTTTATATAACATCAATCATTTTCAAAGTTTGTCAACAATAAAACCAAAAATAGTGTAAATTCTACACTCGAACTCTCTAGCTTTGCACCAAGATAAACTTATTGACGTGCAATGCATGTGCTTACACTACTACACATAGTCAAAAGACGCTTTATAAGTAAAGAATCATCTTTTAGCTATCAAAACAAATATTCAGAAAGTGTATTAGTATAGTCACAAATTACTTTCACATATACACATGACAAAGTTTCAGATTTACACTTGAAAATGAAATGCATAATTACATACACTTGAAAATGACAAATCAAAATAAGTTTCTTCATCAGCAAAAGGGCATAAATCAGTTGTGACAAAAGTAACTGTAAAACTAATGATGCCTAAGCTCTCCTACATTCCAAAACAATTACCAAATCATTTATAAGAAGTATCTAGACGAAAATCGGAATACTTAAGACAAAGCTTTAAAGATAGAAGGTTTGGAATATATAAAACTCAACAAATTGCTTAAAATTTAAAAGATTCTAAATGACTCAAATAGCATGATGAAATTTTCAACAACCAATCAGAGAATTCTAAAAAAATAAGAAGACTTTTGCAAATGAAAGTTTGAAAAGTATGATACTACAAATTCAAACCAATTAAGATATTAATTTCAAAATCAATTAATTGAAAAATTCAAATCCTAATCATTAACACAAAGAAGCCATGCATTTGACCATGAATTTGAATCTTAGTAAATAAAAACTCAAACTCAGCTTTATAGCTTTAAAACAAATTAACTCGTTAATTCTATAATTCTGTTAAGAGTCCATTGGTTGAATTTACAAAATCATTGCATTCATATAATGTCCCAATGTGACTAAACTAATCATGTAAATGAAAAAGTACTTTAAATAAGAGTAATTACACAGATGATTAATTTGGAAGTCATTAATTACATCAACTACGACAATTTTAAAATTGAAATTGTTGCATTAAAAAATAACTATAGTAAAAGGACTTTAAAGTGGTCCAATAGTCATTTTAGTAACTATATATGAAATAAATAATAAAAAAATAAATCAAATCAAACAGATTAAAGGAATGTTATTCAGAGAAAAAAAAAATGTCTGATATGAATTGCTAGCATATCACTCGTGCCTAAAGGCACTCCCATATAAACAACTTAAATGGTTGACTCTTTTCTCTATAAAAAATAAAAAATAAATCATACAACATGGAAGTTTGAAGAGATTACCTTAATTGGAGAGTTCAAGGGTGCCATTGGTTTGTTTCCTTCTATCAATGAACAACCCCGGACTCTTTCAAAAACTTCTTCTTCTCATCCAATTCCTATAGATTCATATCCAACCAACAATTGTAGAGTATTTAGCATGAATAAGGAAGAAGATCAAAAAAGCAAAAGTACTTTAGGAATGTGACATATTTCAAAAAATTATTTAGGAACATAAAGTCTAAATAGGAGAGTATTTAGGAATATGACATATTTTCATAGTATATACAGTGGAAAAAAGTAGAAAATTTAAAATTGATTCAAAAACTAATAAAATGTATTAGTTGATTCAAAAACTAATAAAATGTATTAGTTGATTCAAAAAATTGTGGGTTTTACTATGGAGCCCAATGTAAATGTAACGCCCTCAAAAATAAACCCATAATACATAATATTAACATGCGGAATTATAAGGAAACAAAGTATCTTATTCCATTCATCAGAGTACCATGAAATAAAAACATCATAATAAAGGCCCTATGGGCTTACATCTTGCCAAGCCAACACTTGGACACAATTCCATGAGTTCTAACTCAAAAACAATTAAAGCCCTAGGCTTGAAAGTTTACAAGTTGTTCAAATAAAACAAATAAAATAAAGCAAGTCTTCGAGTCCAAATCCTCACAAGCTAAGTCCTTGGAGGTAATGAACCACCTGAACCTGAAAATGAAGTTCCCATATAGGGTGAGCCACAGCCCAGTAGAGAAATACTAAACCAAGCATAAGAATTAACTAAAGCAATAGCATCTGAGACATGGTTAACACAAAATAATCCATTTTACAATTTCATGACACAAATGTCTACACTGCCTATGACACTTTGTCTATGGCACAACTCACCTTTCCAACTATGGCTCAGAACCTGGCCAAACAACTCAACAAGGGTAACAAATCAGGTTAAACCTTTCTTGTAACAAAATAAACACACATACTGATGTTATAACAATCTCAATCAAATCCACTTCCATACTTCCCAGCTGATAAACATAGTGGTGATGTATCATATCAACCACAAATAGATAAGCATATGAGCTGTATCTCTGCTATAGGCGCGCATATAAGCAGCAACCCTGGGTTCATCCCCTATCTTCCCATAATCATTAACCGGTTTAGAGGTACATCCCCCATCTTCCCCTAAACCGTGGAGTACATCCCCTATCTCCTCCCATACACAAGTAATGCATATAAACATAAAGTCATATACATAATAAATCAATACATAAATTTAATGTATTAATCCAACTTTTATACTCAACAACTTAACCAAATGATTAGTTTCAATTTTGCCTAATCCACATGCAATGTCTACAACAATCATGGCTATCCTCCACCGATAGCCCAAAACAATTATTTCTAAACAAGAAATAAATATGACAACAAATGTAATTTCAACATTCTCAAAGGTAAGTATTTAAACTAACCAATTACATCATTAAACCACTAAATTCCCCAATCTCATGAATTAAACCCAATATCACGATCTTCCCTCAAATTAATTATATAAATTAATCTATGACAAACCCTAAGGTTTCTCCCAAAATTACCAAACTACCCCCACATACCAAAATACCACCACTTAGGATTAAAACGTATAAATGGAGTAGGAAATCCCTACCTCGAAGCAAGAACCCGAAAAGAAGAAGACGGAGATGATAGCCCAAACTCCAAAGTGCTCCAAATCAACAACCGTTCAGATTAAATGGAAGCCCTCGACCCACTCTACCTTTTTAATGAAGGAACTAGGTTAGATACTCACTCTAAATAGATGAAACCTAGGAGAGAAGATGAGTTGGGAGAGAGAGAACTCGTAACCTAGGGTTTTAAAAACTGAAAGGGGCTGAAAAACTGATCTGAAACACGCTGCTGCGTATATATACTGAACAGGTTCGCTCGAGCGTAGAACACACCGCTCGAGCGCAAAGAGAAAACATGTTCCACTCGAGCGCAATAATGTCCGCTCGAGCGCAAAGACACAAATTAAAGTTCGCCCGCTCGAGCGCAAGAAGGTCCGCTCGAGCTCACTTTTCCAACCTCCAGAACTCATCACCAAAAAACACTGTCCGCTCGAGCTCCAACACTACCTCTCGAGCTCAACCCGCTCGAGCGCAAAAAGCCCGCTCGAGCGTAGATATCACACCTGCAGAAGTTTTGCAGGGTTCAAAAAAATACTGGAAGTGTGCAATCTCCGCTCGAGCGCAATAAGGTCCGCTCGAGCGGAACGGCCGAAACTTCAAAAATCTGGGGTTTGAACTCAGACTCAAACCACCCACTCGAAACAAGTCTAACACATCCTAAGACTCAAACAATGACGTTAAAGGATGACAACAACAATAATATGACAACGGAATCCATGGAACATAAGTCCAGATACAATAATCAAATGGGAAAAGACCGGGGTCGCTATAACCTCCCCCCCTTAAAAGAATTTCGTCCCCGAAATTAAGCATAAGTTTTCAAAAACAAGTTTTTCTCAATTCCCAATGATATTATAAAACAATAAACAATAACTTGACCCAATCCCGGTCACTTCATCTCTTATCAAGAGGCATCTCACAATATGTATAAATCAACATATATTCCAACCTGCATCAATATTATGCATTATTCCTTTCAATGTTAACAAATTCCGTATCATATTCAATCTCATGATATAAACAACACATTCAATATATAAATGTTATATTACACTTCCATAAAAAGGCGAGTTCAAAATGCTAACATTAAACTCAAAACATTATCAATGTTTTCCAACTTAAGACATATATAAAATTCTCAAGTTCAACAATATTACAAAAATCTATATATAAGATTTCTAATCACTAAACATGTCCGAATATTTCTCACGGACTTCCAATTCAGGTTCCCACGTGGCTTCCTCCACTCCGTGATGCTTCCACAAAACTTTCACCAAAGGGATGGTTTTGCCTCGCAAAACTTGATCCCGCCTATCCAAGACTCGTATCGGTCTCTCCTCATATGAAACATCCTCGTCAACCACTAAGTCAGTCCAATCCAACACATGTGATGGATCCGGCTCATACTTCCGAAGCATACTCACATGAAACACGTCATGAACTCCGGACAACTGCGGTGGCAAAGCTAAACGATAGGCAGCCTCACCAATTCTCTCAAGGATCTCAAAAGGACCAATAAATCGAGGGGACAACTTCCCACTCTTCCCAAACCTCATCAAACCTCGCCTAGGTGATATCTTCAGAAAGACATGATCACCTACCTCAAACATCAAAGGTCTCCTCCTACGGTCGGCATAAGATTTCTGACGACTCTGGGCTGTAACAAGCCTCCTACGGATAAGCTCAACCTTCTCCGTCGTTTCCCTCACTAACTCCGGACCCAACAAAGGTGCATCACCCACCTCGGCCCAACAAACTGGAGACCTACACGGTCGGCCATACAAGGCCTCAAACGGTGCCATACCGATACTAGACTGGAAACTGTTGTTGTAGGCAAACTCCACTAAAGGCAAGTGCCTCTCCCACGACCCACTAAAGTCGAGAACACAACCCCGAAGCATATCCTCAAGGATCTGAATAGTACGCTCGGACTGCCCGTCAGTCTGAGGATGATAAGCCGTGCTAAATGTCAACTTGGTGCCTAAAGCACTCTGCAAACTCTGCCACAACCTCGCAGTGAAACGAGGATCTCTATCTGAGACGATCGTCACTGGGACCCCGTGAAATCTCACTATGTCCCGAATATATAAGTCGGCAAGATGATCTACTGAATCTCTAACGCGCATAGGAATGAAGTGCGCCGACTTAGTCAACCGGTCTACAACCACCCAAATAGCATCACTACCCCGCTGAGTTCTCGGAAGACCCACAACGAAGTCCATAGTGACATGTTCCCACTTCCACTCGGCAATAGGCAAGGGTTGCAACAAACCCGCAGGCCTCTGATGCTCGGCCTTTACTTGCTGACAAGTAAGGCACTTAGACACGAAAGCTGCCACATCTCTCTTCATACCTCGCCACCAAAATTGGCGACCCAAATCCCGATACATTTTAGTGCCTCCCGGATGCACCGCAAGGCGCGAATGATGAAACTCTCGAAGTACCTCCTCTCAGCAAGACTCCGGCACAAACAAACGGTCTCGGTATCTTACACTCAGGTCGGGATACACCATCAAACCCTTCTCAACCTTCCCACTGAAAATCTTTTCTCGGAGCGATTCTACCTCAAGATCACCCCTCTGAGCCTCTAACACTCGAGTCACAAGTGTAGGCTGTGCAACAACAGAAAACAAGGCCGCAGCCTCAACGGATTCACCCAAAAGCAAATCAAACTCCCCAAGTGCACCCAACATCTCCCACTCTCGGATGGCTATACTAACTATGTCACCAACAGATTTCCTGCTAAGGGCATCGGCCACAACATTGGCCTTCCCCGGATGATAGTGCAACTCGAAGTCATAATCCTCAATAAATTCCATCCACCTCCTCTGCCTCAAATTTAAGTCTTTCTGTGTAAATAGATATTTCAGACTCTTATGATCGGAGAATACCTCAAATTTCTCACCATACAGATAATGCCTCCAAATCTTCAAGGCAAAAATCACAGCTGCTAATTCTAAATCATGCGTAGGGTAATTCTTCTCATGAATTTTCAACTGACGTGAGCCATAGGCAACCACTTTCCCCTCTTGCATCAACATGCAACATATCAACCACACACTATCCTGCGTCGCACTGTGCAAAACTCCCACAGTTAGAGATTTCCTCACCATCTCAACTAATCTTGGAGTAACAAAATTTGCCTACCTCTTCCCTCGTACTGAGTTAACTAACCGGGTTTGCTACACCGTGACATTCAATACTTACCAAATAGCCGCTCATACCGAACATACAAGCCAACATAGTGCCTTCATCCACCAACGACCTATAGGGTCTATCTTTTATTTTGACTCTTATCTGTCACTCATCCCGAGGGTACAACCATGACACCCAACCCCCGTGCTAGACCACTAGCCAATGCTAAGATGCGAATCTATTACCTTCGATCCTAATAAAGGAATCTAGAAAACTTAGGAAACACCCATTATACTACTGCCCGAGATATAGTACTAGGCTACTCACAACATACCACTCCCGATACGACAACCACTACCTTATATAGGGACTAACGTCCCTTTACTCAAAACGGCCAAACAGTACACATACAATCTTGGCAACACTACCTACCATGAAGGTACAAGTCCAATCCTAACAAAATTATGCATTATGCCCCCGTAGGACACCATATTAAATACATACAACAACTAGTATAAATCGCCCACTTCGCATCCTCTCGAGTTCACCCGTCAGTAGACCAAAATCTATACCACGCACAAAATTTTAAATGGGTAACACCCCTGAAATCCCACACACTCGGCAAGTAAAACAGTTCTCGCCCCAATATTGCTTGGGTTAAGACACGCAACTCTCGGTCACACGCATAAAATGCATTTATACCAAAAATTTTATGGTCTTACAGCAGCTTATTACATTAATAAAACTTTAGAGCTATAACTAGCTCCAATCCACCCAATCCACGGAAATTAACAAACAAGGCATATATATATAGATAACCAAACAGTTTAAATGTTTCAACATTCCCAAAACACATAGGTTACACAACCGAACCTAATAGTCACAAAACAATAATCCACTGATGACAAAACGAATTAGTCAAAATAAAATCAGCCCATCGGTATCACCACCACTGCTGCCCCTTGCTAGACCGCCAAAGTTGGTCAACTCCAAACATAAGATAATCTACGAGCTCCCAAGCCACGGACAAGAACTACTGACGTGTCCCCTCTGCCCACATCGGAAACAACCACAAACTTCCCCAACTGGGGCTTTGGAACTCGACTCTACTGAGGTCCGCGAAGTCTGGCCTGCTAGTCCCCCAAAACGACACTACTCCTGCCCAGTCGAATGAAACTGAGCCTGACTAGGTTGCAAAAACCTTAAAGAAGCCCCCGGCTGGTTACAAAAACGTCGAATATGACCTGGCTGATTACACACCCAACAAGTAGGCGGTGCCTGAGTATGAGATTGGTTCAAAGTTTGGGTTGATGAAGACCCCAACAACTGCCTCTCCACTGAGCCCGGTTGGCCAAAAGATTTTGGTGGTGCTACTACTGGTCGAACTGCCAATCTAGCCCTCTTCTTCTGAGGGCAAACCGTAACCTTGTGGCCCAGCAGACCACACTTGAAACAAGTGACAACCTCTCGTTCATCCTTACCCGAATCTAGACTAGGCACTGGAAAAGTGGAGCCAGACAAAGCTCTCTGAGATTGCTGCGGATTAAAACCCTTCTGTTTCTTAGAAGACCTACCAACACTCTGAATCACAGGAGTCGCCGAGATGACCTCTTCCCTAACCCGACCAACACTCATAATCGTGGCCCCTTCCCTATTTTGCCCCATAGCTAGTACTGCTGCCTCCACATGAGTCGCAGCCTTAACAAGCACACTGTAACTCCTATTCCAAGAACCCGCAATCCTAACACGGATGTCGTCACACAGCTTACTCTCAAACTCCGCACAATGCAATTCCTCCGTCTCCACTAACTCTGGAGCAAACATTGACAGGTTAGCAAACCACGCTTCAAACTGTACCAAAGGTGTAGTACCTTGGCGTAACCCCACAAACTGTTTCCTCAATTCTTCCCGAGCCGAAGGAGGGAAATCAAAACTTCCTCGCCCTGACATCCTAATACAGGTAACAAAGGCGTTAGCACATTACTAAGTGTGCCAAAATTACAACACTTGCGTCCTAATACATTGGACAACAATAAATCATACCACGTAAGCACATAGTCACATAAGCACCTACGAATTTCATTCCTGGATAATGATAGTCCCGAGGCGTCACTAAAGTTCCGGTTGGAAACAACATTGATCAAGTGCCTTTCCAACAAGACTTTCAGAGACTCAAGGGTCCAGTCAACATCCTAGAAACTACATTCCATACCCACATAGTCACATAAACATGTTATCACATAAGCATATAACATTACACTAAGTCTCTATCAAACGAGACGAACCCATTGTGATTCTAATCACTTCCCACGTACCCAAAGTATTCGAACCCGGTACGCTCTGATACCAAGTTGTAACGCCCTCAAAAATAAACCCATAATACATAATATTAACATGCGGAATTATAAGGAAACAAAGTATCTTATTCCATTCATCAGAGTACCATGAAATAAAAACATCATAATAAAGGCCCTATGGGCTTACATCTTGCCAAGCCAACACTTGGACACAATTCCATGAGTTCTAACTCAAAAACAATTAAAGCCCTAGGCTTGAAAGTTTACAAGTTGTTCAAATAAAACAAATAAAATAAAGCAAGTCTTCGAGTCCAAATCCTCACAAGCTAAGTCCTTGGAGGTAGTGAACCACCTGAACCTGAAAATGAAGTTCCCATATAGGGTGAGCCACAGCCCAGTAGAGAAATACTAAACCAAGCATAAGAATTAACTAAAGCAATAGCATCTGAGACATGGTTAACACAAAATAATCCATTTTACAATTTCATGACACAAATGTCTACACTGCCTATGACACTTTGTCTATGGCACAACTCACCTTTCCAACTATGGCTCAGAACCTGGCCAAACAACTCAACAAGGGTAACAAATCAGGTTAAACCTTTCTTGTAACAAAATAAACACACATACTGATGTTATAACAACCTCAATCAAATCCACTTCCATACTTCCCAGCTGATAAACATAGTGGTGATGTATCATATCAACCACAAATAGATAAGCATATGAGCTGTATCTCTGCTATAGGCGCGCATATAAGTAGCAACCCTGGGTTCATCCCCTATCTTCCCATAATCATTAACCGGTTTAGAGGTACATCCCCCATCTTCCCCTAAACCGTGGAGTACATCCCCTATCTCCTCCCATACACAAGTAATGCATATAAACATAAAGTCATATACATAATAAATCAATACATAAATTTAATGTATTAATCCAACTTTTATACTCAACAACTTAACCAAATGATTAGTTTCAATTTTGCCTAATCCACATGCAATGTCTACAACAATCATGGCTATCCTCCACCGATAGCCCAAAACAATTATTTCTAAACAAGAAATAAATATGACAACAAATGTAATTTCAACATTCTCAAAGGTAAGTATTTAAACTAACCAATTACATCATTAAACCACTAAATTCCCCAATCTCATGAATTAAACCCAATATCACGATCTTCCCTCAAATTAATTATATAAATTAATCTATGACAAACCCTAAGGTTTCTCCCAAAATTACCAAACTACCCCCACATACCAAAATACCACCACTTAGGATTAAAACATATAAATGGAGTAGGAAATCCCTACCTCGAAGCAAGAACCCGAAAAGAAGAAGACGGAGATGATAGCCCAAACTCCAAAGTGCTCCAAATCAACAACCGTTCAGATTAAATGGAAGCCCTCGACCCACTCTACCTTTTTAATGAAGGAACTAGGTTAGATACTCACTCTAAATAGATGAAACCTAGGAGAGAAGATGAGTTGGGAGAGAGAGAACTCGTAACCTAGGGTTTTAAAAACTGAAAGGGGCTGAAAAACTGATCTGAAACACGCTGCTGCGTATATATACTGAACAGGTTCGCTCGAGCGTAGAACACACCGCTCGAGCGCAAAGAGAAAACATGTTCCGCTCGAGCGCAATAATGTCCGCTCGAGCGCAAAGACACAAATTAAAGTTCGCCCGCTCGAGCGCAAGAAGGTCCGCTCGAGCTCACTTTTCCAACCTCCAGAACTCATCACCAAAAAACACTGTCCGCTCGAGCTCCAACACTACCGCTCGAGCTCAACCCGCTCGAACGCAAAAAGCCCGCTCGAGCGTAGATATCACACCTGCAGAAGTTTTGCAGGGTTCAAAAAAATACTGGAAGTGTGCAATCTCCGCTCGAGCGCAATAAGGTCCGCTCGAGCGGAACGGCCGAAACTTCAAAAATCTGGGGTTTGAACTCAGACTCAAACCACCCACTCGAAACAAGTCTAACACATCCTAAGACTCAAACAATGACGTTAAAGGATGACAACAACAATAATATGACAACGGAATCCATGGAACATAAGTCCAGATACAATAATCAAATGGGAAAAGACCGGGGTCGCTATAGTAAATGACCCATAAACAATTGAAGCCTCTGGAACTGAAGAACTTACCTCTGTTGAACCGAAGAACGATGGATTTGAATTGAAGCAACGATGGGGAGCTGAGCAAAGAGGGATGGGTGCAGCCAGGAGGGTGGGTGTCGATCTTCAATGGCGGCGATGAACGAAACTCAATCAACGATGGGTTTGAAGGGAGCGGGTGCGGGTGCGAGTGCGAGTGCGAGGAGGGTAGGTGTCGATGAGCCAAGTTCGATCTTTCCCTTCAATGGCGGCAATGAGAGAACGTGTAGAGAGGGCCAGATGTGTAGAGAGAGAACGTGTAAAGAGAGGCGTCTGTTTGGGCAGACGTGGGAGTAAGAGAGAGATGAGCGTTTGGGTGGGAATCAAACATCATCTCAACCATTGATATTTATTAAAATGGATCTAAACCCTTGATTCAAAATGTATCTCTCATACATTTTAAGACATTTTCAAAAACCTCTTGCCTTATTATATAAATATATGCTTACATTTTATCTAATTTTATACAATTTTTCTTTTTTCTTCCTAAATTTTTGTCCAAATCTCTCAGTGAAACAAAACATTAAAATATCATTTAAATATGCTTTAGGAGTATTGAATAATTTCCTTATGGTTATATTAAGGGTGGACGGTAATATTATGGGTGAATGATGACACAATTATATTGAAATTTTACTCGTGTTTTGGTTGGAATTTAAAACATACAGATTCAATTGTTCTCTATTTTTAAGTTTATAAAATAGGAAAATACACATAATTTGTTCTAAAATCAGTATATATCTTAATGTTTTCCTTTACGAAAATGATATACAAATTTAATTGGGTAAATTACACTTTGTCTCCCTAAAGTTTTACCCATTTCTCACTTTGGCCTTTTAAGTTTGATTTTTTTCCACTTTGACCCTTTATGTTTGCAATCATTTCCACTTTGGTCCTTTATGTTTGCAATTCTTCCCACTTTGGCCTTTTAAGTTTGATTTTTCTCACTTTGGCTCTTCATGTTTGGAATCCTTCTCACTTTGACCGTTCATGTTTGCAATCCTTACTTCTAGACTAACTTCCATCCAAAAAAATAAAAAAATTTGTCACATCACTAACACATCAGCTCCATATGTGATGTAAAAAATTCACTAAATATGCAAAAAACAAAAAAAATTAGAATTTTTGTTAGTCTTTAGTAAACTTTTTTTTCAAATTTATTCATAAACATTATTACATTATAGATACATCTAGATTAGATGCAGTTGAAAAAATAAAAATAAATTTAATTTTAAAAAAAAGTTTACTAAAGACAAAAAAAACGATGGTAAAATTTTCATTTCAGAATTGAAAATGCAGGTGTTTGAGTCAGTATATTTTTATTTTTTTGGTCTTTACTAAACTTTTTTCTTTTTTTAGTTAAATTTGTTTTTATTTTTTTAGTTGCATCTAATCTAGATACGTCTATAATGTAATAATGTTTGTGCATAAATTTAAAAAAAAAAAAAAAAAAAAGTTAACTAAAGACTAAAAAAAATTCCAATTTTTTTGTTTTTTGTTTTTTATTTTTTGCATCTGTAGTGATTTTTTAAATCACACATGGAACTGATGTGTTAATGATGTGGGAGATTCTGTTAGCTTTTTGGATGGAAGTTAATCTAGGAATAAAGTGAGAAGGATTGCAAATATGAAGGGTCAAAGTTGGATGGATTGCAAACATGAAGTGCCAAAATGGAAATAATTAAATTTAAAAGGTCAAAGTGGAAAGGATTGCAAACGTGAAGGACCAAAGTAAAACAAATTAAACTTAAAGGGTCAAAGTAGGAAATGGGCGAAACTTTAGGGAGGGCAAAGGGTAATTTACCCAATTTAATTTGTAGACACACTTTCCAGATCTAGATCTAGTGATTTGTCAATGAAATGATTAATTGATAATTAAAAAATAAATGAGAAAGAGGGGGTTGACTTAAACATTTTAATAGAGTGTCAGATTATTTGGTTAATTTTTAATTCTAAATAATAATATCTTTTTCCTTATTTAAAATCATAAACTTTTCAAAAATTGAGTTGAAATCTTAAACTTAGGGAAATTAAATTAATGTGCCATTGATTATTAAGATTTTCATTAATATATAACAATGATTTTCTAACTATTGTGGGGTAGTGATATGTTTGATGATATAAATATTTTTTATAATATAATTACTCTTCTATGTATTTACAAACAAACAAAAAAAAAATGAATTGGAAGCTAATTTTTTTTTTTAAAAATTTAGTGTATGGAATTATGTTTTTCTACAATTATAAATATTTATTTGTCTAATACATTATTGAAAATGTCGTAAAATTTTAAGGGGCAATTTTAAATTTGAAATTAATGTGGCATTAATTATTAAATCTTTCATTTATAAATGTAGAGAATTAGAACTTTAGGAAGCAATCAAAGGTGTATCTCTACAATCATTTAAGTGAAATCTTAAACTTAGGAAAATTAAATTAATGTGTCATTGATTATTAAGATTTTCATTTATATATAACAATGATTTCTAACTATTGTGGGGTAGTGAATTGTTTGATGATATAAATATTTTTTATAATATAATTACTCTTCTATGTATTTACAACAAAAAACTAAAAAATTTAAATGGAAAATAATTTTTTTTTTTTTAAATTTAGTGTATGGAATTATGTTTTTCTACAATTATAAATATTTATTTGTCTAATACACTATTGAAATTGTCCTAAAATTTTAAGGGACAATTTTAAATTTGGAATTAATGTGGCATTAATTATTAAATCTTTCATTTATAAATGTAGAGAATTATAACTTTAGGAAGCAATCAAAGGTGTATCTCTACGATCATTTAAGTTTTATGAGAAATGTTAGGGATCATAAAATTTTTTTCATGAAAATGATCATGAAAGATTTGTGACTCTTAGATTACCATGATTAGTGTGTAGTGCTTTATTCTAAGTGTAATCCAAAGGTCACAAATCTTTCATAATTATTTTCATGAAAGACTTTTCATGATACCTAGTATTGCTGAAGTTTTATATTCTCATTCACATACAACTTGCACCCTTGTGAAGACCTCTCAATTCTCACAACCGATGACGGGTGATGGCTGAGAGGAAAGCAATGATTTCAATCGTTCATCTTTTAATATAAAATGTAGATTTAAAATTAGAATATTATTATAAAAATTGTAATTATTAATTTTCACTTAATGTAATTTTTTTATTAAAAATATTTTACTTAACATATCTTAAAAGTGAATAATTCGTATCATTGAGTTATGATCCAAAGTGAACCCTATTAACATATCTTAAAAGTGAATAATTCATATCATTGAGTTATGATCCAAAGTGAACCCTATTCGCCTCACAGAAGTGACAACAGTCCATCCCTAATGATAAAGTGAAGTAAATATAAAAGGTTACAAAAATTATTAAAGATTATAACAATAAGGAAAATCATAAAGTGATGTAAGGATGAAAGGTTGCACGAATTATCAAAAGATCAGAATTATTAGCTAACGGTTGAAATAAAGATAATAGGTTACACGAATCACTGAGAGATTAGTTCAAATAAAGATGAAAGGTTAGGAGAATCACCAAGAGATTATAACAATAAATTGGGACAATGTTTGTTTGGAAGGATTGGAGAGGAGGATTGGACTCCATGTCAAATCTACTATAGAGTCCATTGTTTAGTTAAGAATTTATCTATCGGATTAAAAGTGTTGGACTATTGTGTCCTAGGGTGATGTAGGATAGAAAAAGTGGAATTGAAATCCCATGAGATTAAATTATAAAATAACACATTTGCTCTCCAAGAATTTGATTTCGTATTTATTTAGTAAAATAAACTAAAATATAAAAATTTCAATTAAAAAATAAAATAATTTAATTTTTGTTGATGTTTATTTATTTAAATTTTTTAATAAATCTTTATAGACGTTTTATTTTAATTTTTTATTTAATTGACATTTTATTTAATTTCATTAGATTTTTTTATTAACATAATTTTTTATTGATGTTTTATTTATTTAATAAAAAAATAAATTAAATAAATTTTTATTTAATCTAGCAAAAAAAATTAAAATATTAAAGATAGATTTAGTATTGTTATTATTTAGTAAACAATTGAAAAATGTAAAATAGCCTATTGAGTATTTATCATTCTTCATAATATTCCAATCAAACATTAGATTCAATAGGATAGTCCTTTCTAAATATCTAATCTCATGAGAAAACAAATATGAAATATATATCATTTTCAATCAGATAGTCTAGGAATTATATATCTCACGATTAATAATTCAATGGATTACAATCTCCCTTTATTCAGTCCGTCTAAATAAACATGGCTTTGTAGTATTTGAATAATGAATTTAAGTAATAATTTAAAAAGGAAAAAAAAAATTCATTTACTTGCCTAAATATGCAAAGGGGGACTTACTGTGGGTCCTAATAGGTGGACTTATTGTCCAATAGTTTCTATGAGAATTGACGACATTTTTCATCAAATACTATTAAAAAATGTCACTAGTTGTTAATTTTCAACGACAGTTCAAAAATTATCATAAAAAAATGTTACTAATTATAAATTTTAGTGACAATTTAAAAAAATTGTCATAAAAAATGTTACTAATTTTTAACTTTCAGTTTCAGTGACAGTTTAAAAAAAATTTCACAGAAAATTTGTATCTGTGTACTGATTGTTCTGATCTTTCTGCTTGGTCTGCTTCTGTGCTGCTGGTTGTGTCTGCTTGCTTTGCTTTGTGCTGCTTGTTCTCCTCTGGTGTCTATAATTTTGTTAGCTTGGTTCTGTAGTTCTGTAGTTTTGCTGTGAACTGTTTTGTCTTGTGATTGTTGTTTTGGTGTTCTGTTGGTTGCAGCTTTTATGTGGTGGAGTCTGTTGGCTACTGGGTTGCTGGTTTGGGTAACATTGTCCCAGTGAGGGTTTGCTGGTCTTGCTGGTCAGGCAACTCTTGTTTTAGTCCTGGTTGTGCTGCTGTGCTATGTAGTTGCTTGTGTGTACCTATTGGTTTGGTTGTGCTGCTGTGCTGTTTTAGTCCTGGTTGCGCTGCTGTGCTTTTGTGCATCTGTCGGTTCCTCACCAACTGGTACCTGGTTTGGTGCTTTGCATCATTCGCCCTCCTCCCCCCCTCCTCTTTCTTCCCCCTTTATTGATGTCTTTTTTCCTTTCTTGTAAGGTTTTCTTTCATCAAAAAAGTTTTTAGTTGATCCAAAAAAAAAATATTATAAAATAAAATAAAAAAACACTAAAACAAGGGACTTGGGCAAGAAAATAGAAAAATAAAAAGCAGCTGAAAACCATCCCCTAAGCTTGTTCATTCAATATTGGATTTTATGCATATTTTGATGAACTTTGCCTCCTTGAATGACTTGTCACTATCCAGAATTCTATCATAGCAATGGAAGATTACCATTGCCATGGAGGGTCTGTAATAATTTTTCGAATTTGCAGAAAATTTAGTGTTGGTTGTTGGGGTAAGCTTGATGGAAGTCTTGCGATGGCGCAAAAATATATTCGAAGAGCTCTTCACCAAAGTTTGGCATAGAAGGCTGGGGTTCTCGTTGCATATCATGGTAGCATAAGAAGAACGATATGAGACCAATCAGTGCCATTGCCAGTGAACTTTGGACTAAACTTGATGAAAAATACTTGATTTGGAGGATGGTAGCAGTGGCAGTGGGGGTGGCAGTGGCGGTGGTGGTGGCGGTGGTCGTCGGAGGGTGTGGCTGGGCTTCTATGGGAGGAGGGAGAAGGTGCAAGGATGGCATGGAATGATGGAGGAGATGGTAGAACAAGAATAAGAATTCTTGGGAAGAAGTTATTAAAAGAGAAATTGAGTGGTAGTTATGAGGGTATTTTGGGGTGGCGGCAGAGGCGAAGCCGCGGTTTCGAATGTAGGATTGGAGGATGGTGGTGAATGATGGGTTGTTTGGAGCATAGATTATGGTGGAGATTTGGTTATGTGGGATTGAGTGGTTTGAGAGACATTGAACAAAAGTGTCAAGGTCTGAGGCTGCCATTGATAGAGGAAGTAGAAGAAACAGAAGAAGAAGAAGAAGAAGAAGAAGAAGAAGAAGAAGAAGAAAATGTGATGGTGAAGTTTCCTCCATTGTTTGCTTTTTTGTTTTGTTCTGGGTATGGGAAAGATTTGAGAGTACTATTGTTGGTTATGTGCAAACCATGTATATAAAGATTTTATGGTTTGGTGTGGGGTTTACTTTTCGAGTAATTATTCAATACTCTAGCAGTAATGATTTTATTTCATTAATAAATTGATATTTAACATTTTATCTTTTAAAAGTCTAATATAAAAGTGATGAGTTCTATCATTTAAATCATTCATGTTGTGTTTCGTTAAAAAATTTAGGAAATGATTTGAAAGGGAAAATAAAAAAATAAGTGAAATATAAATAAAATATAGTAACATTTTATCTAATTCTATACAATTTTTCTTTTTTCTTCCTAAATTTTTGTCCAAATCTCTCAATGAAACAAAACGTTAAAATACCATTTAAATATGTTTTAGGAGTATTGAATAATTTCCTTATGGTTATATTAAGGGTGGACGGTAATATTATGGGTGAATGATGACACAATTATATTGAAATTTTACTCGTGTTTTGGTTGGAATTTAAAACGTACAGATTCAATTGTTTTCTATTTTTAAGTTTATAAAATAGGAAAATACACATAATTTGTTCTAAAATCAGTATATATCTTAATGTTTTCCTTTATGAAAATGACATACAAATCTAATTGGGTAAATTACACTTTGTCTCCCTAAAGTTTACCCATTTCTCACTTTGGCCTTTTAAGTTTGATTTTTTTCCACTTTGACCCTTTATGTTTACATTCATTTCCACTTTGGTCCTTTATGTTTGCAATTCTTCCCACTTTGGCCTTTTAAGTTTGATTTTTCTCACTTTGGCCCTTCATATTTGGAATCTTTCTTACTTTGACCATTTATGTTTGCAATCCTTACTCCTAGACTAACTTCCATCCAAAAAAATAAAAGAATTTGTCACATCACTAACGCATCAGCTCCATATGTGATGTAAAAAATTCACTAAAGATGCAAAAAATAAAAAATAAAAAATGAAAAAATTAGAATTTTTGTTAGTCTTTAGTAAACTTTTTTTTCAAATTTATTCATAAACATTATTACATTATAGATACATCTAGATTAGATGCATTTGAAAAAATAAAAATAAATTTAATTTAAAAAAAAAGAAAAAAGTTCACTAAAGACAAAAAAACCGATAGTAAAATTTTCATTTCAGAATTGAAAATGCAGGTGTTTCAGTCAGTATATTTTCATTTTTTTGGTCTTTACTACACTTTTTTCTTTTTTTAGTTAAATTTGTTTTTATTTTTTTAGTTGCATCTAATCTAGATGCATCTATAATGTAATAATGTTTATGAATAAATTTTAATAAAAAAAAAAAAGTTCACTAAAGACTAAAAAAAATTCCAATTTTTTTGTTTTCTATTTTTTATTTTTTGCATCTGTAGTGATTTTTTAAATCACACATGGAACTAATGGGTTAATGATGTAGGAGATTCTATTAGCTTTTTGGATGGAAGTTAATCTAGGAATAAAGTGGGGAGGATTGTAAATATGAAGGGCAAAAGTTGGATGGATTGCAAACATGAGGGGCCAAAATGGAAAAAATTAAAGTTACAGGGTCAAAATGGAAAGGATTGCAAACATGAAGGATCAAAGTGAGACAAATTCAACTTAAAGGGCCAAAGTTGGAAATGGGTGAAACTTTAGTGGGGCAAAGTGTAATTTACCCAACTTAATTTGTAGACACACTTTCCAGATCTAGTGATGTGCGAATAAAATGATTAATTGATAATTAAAGAATAAATGAGAAAGGGGGGGTTGAGTTAAACATTTTAATAGAGTGTCAGATTATTAGGTATAATTTTTAATTCTGAATAATAATATCTTTTTCCTTATTTAGGATCATAAACATTTCAAAAATTGAGATGAAATCTTAAACTTAGGGAAATTGAATTAATGTGTCATTGATTATTAAGATTTTCATTTATATATAACAATGATTTTCTAACTATTGTGGGGTAGTGATATGTTTGATGATATAAATATTTTTTATAATATAATTACTCTTCTATGTATTTACAACAAAAAAAAAAATTTAAATGGAAAATAAATTTTTTTTTAAATTTAGTGTATGGAATTATGTTTTTCTACAATTATAAATATTTATTTGTCTAATACATTATTGAAAATGTCCTAAAATTTTAAGGGGCAATTTTAAATTTGGAATTAATGTGGCATTAATTATTAAATCTATCATTTATAAATGTAGAGAATTAGAACTTTAGGAAGCAATCAAAGGTGTATCTCTACGATCATTTAAGTGAAACTTTAAACTTAGGAAAATTAAATTAATGTGTCATTGATTATTAAGATTTTCATTAATATATAACAATGATTTTCTAACTATTGTGGGGTAGTGATATGTTTAATGATATAAATATTTTTTATAACGTAATTAATGTCACGCCCCACTTTTTATTACTCGAAGTCATTACCAAATTCATTAACTTAATTCAATTTCAGAGATAACATGCGGAAATAAACTCATACATTCAATCCGTAGAAGTGATTAACAATACTCTCATTCGTATGCAAAGTAAATATTACATGAACATACTTAATAAATTGCCCTTGGGCTTAAATCACTTAAGGTACAAGAAGAAGGGTGTAACCCTTTCACAACAATGGCATTCCGCCAACATAACAGAGGCCCCGTGGCCAGAAAATGAGTAGATCCAAATCTTGCAGCTCAACCTGCTTAACACCTGAAAAAGATTCAACAACGTGGGATGAACATATAGTCCAGTAGGGAACTCAACATGATCCTCAACAATAACAACTTACAGATAGCTATGATCATGAACACTCATTCTCATACTAGAATAGTAATGTGACAGTTTATACAAAATATACATATGTATGACTTTTCTTGAAAACAACCGTTTCACTTACGCTACAAGCGATTTGTCTTTCCTTTTTCCTTCCATTAATCCTCATTCCCAATCTTTCGTAACATTAACAAATACTTAAGAAGAATAAACTCACTAAGCCCGATACTCTCTTCCATTTCCTATACATATACAGATGTATCTTTTCAAAACATGTTTACCTTTAAAACATTCGTTTTCCTTCACACTTTCCAAAAGACAAAAATGACATTTTGGTTCACTTCCAATACTATCATAACTATACATGCATATCTTCGTAAAAATATAAATTTACAATCCACCAACATGTATACAATCAATCAATGGAGTAACTCGGTCCTCCGAACTGTAACCAATCAAGTCCATGATATTCTCAGTTACAACGAAACAACAACAATTCCACTTTGCTCTACTAGCCATGTGCTTAGTAAGCCAAAGATATACTGAAGTAACTACAACCAACTTCACTCTACTAGCTATGTGCGTAGTAAGCCAAAATGCCAGTTTACCAGGCGCTAGCTGGAAGGGTATGGTGCCTTCTATTATTAGCGCATACAGTTCTCCAGGCGCTAGCTGGAAGGTGACGGTAGCTTTGATTTTAAGCGCGGCATATAACGCCATCAACAACCATGCAACAAGGCATAACCAACATGTATAATGCATATACATAAACTATCAAGATACCAACAATGTGTTAAAAATATATGAACACATGACGAACTCCTTCCGAGCAAATATACATATATATATATAATGTATCTAACACTTCATCACATACGATGTTCAATCAATCAATCATTCAATGCAAACCCGACAATTCTACACAACCGCGTCATCCTCCACCGGTGACCAAGGACAAAACCTCTAGATGCATACAATTAGTACATCTATTAAAGACTCAACTATCATGAATCACAAACCCAACAACAACATTAACATGGTAGTTAAAGATACAACTTCTACATGTGTGTTCAACACTCAAGATACAACAACCCAATTCTCACACTTATTTCGAAAACACTTTTCTCATTCTCCCAAAAACAACCCCATTCCCCTCTTGACATCACAAACCAACTCCACTATTCTTGTTTCCATAAAACCAATTCCGAAATCATGATTTATCCCATAGGCGTTAACACCCTTACCCAACTCATTTTGACAAAAGAGATTTACGCACAATGGTCAACAAACTCCCATTTTAATTCACCCAATCAAAATAAAATTTAGGGCTTTATCTTCTTTTAACTACAACATGCTAATTTATATTCTAATTAGCCAAGACAACAATTAATGGAGCCAATTCCATTCCCAACACAACCAACCCTAGGTTTATCTCATGATTTTCAAACAAATCCAACATGATACAATTTTCATGCAATACAAAAATTACCACATGTCTATCCATAGACGGAGTATTGAAAAGGAACAAGGAGAATCCCTACCTCAAATGGAGAACTCAAATGGAGAAGATGACCCGAAATCAAAGTGCTCCAAATCCCAAATTTCTTGGATCACAACGAAGCCCTCGATGATCAACACACTTCTTACAAAGGCCCAAGGTGAGGAAAACACTCTAACTAGATCAATCCTAAGAGAGAAGTTAGGTTTTAGAGTGAGGTGCTCTCCAATGGAGGTTTTGAAAAAGTAGGAGAGAGAAAGGAAATCAAAAAGTGATCCAAAAAGCTACATCACGGACTGGTATACACGACGCCCCGCTCGAGAGCCACTCACAGACTTCCGCTCGAGCGCCCAATCCCCGCTCGAGCGCCGGATACGCACATCTAGTACTTTTGCAGAACCAGGTCCCCGCTCGAGCGTCCAACTCCCCGCTCAAGCGAACAAGAACAACAAAGGCCCGCTCGAGCGTCAAAAGCGCCGCTTGAGCGGAAAGGCTAAAATCTGGGCAAAATTTCTAAGCTCCAAAACACAACCCACTTAATCCCAACTTGCCCAACACAACCCAAAACTCCAAAACAAAGAGTAAGGGATACAAAGGAGGATAAGACAACAACAAATCTACGGAACCGAGTCCAGATAACAGTTCAATAACAATAGGGAATACCGGGATCGCTATAATTACTCTTCTATGTATTTACAAAAAATAAAATAAAAAAAATTAAATGGAAAATAACTTTTTTTTATTTTTAAATTTAGTGTATGGAATTATGTTTTTCTACAATTATAAATATTTATTTGTCTAATACATTATTGAAAATGTCCTAAAATATTAAGGGACAATTTTATATTTGGAATTAATGTGGCATTAATTATTAAATCTTTCATTTATAAATGTAGAGAGTTAGAACTTCAGGAAGCAATCAAAGGTGTATCTCTACGATCATTTAAGTTTTATATTCTCATTCACATACAACTTGCACCCTTGTGAAGACCTCTCAATTCTCACAACCGATGACCGGTGACGGCTGAGAGGAAAGCAATGATTTCAATCGTTCATCTTTTAATATAAAATGTAAAGTAGATTAAAATTAGAATATTATTATAAAAATTGTAATTATTAATTTTCACTTAACGTAATTTTTTTATTAAAAGTATTTTACTTAACATATCTTAAAAGTGAATAATTCGTATCATTGAGTTATGATCCAAAGTGAACCCTATTAACATATCTTAAAAGTGAATAATTCATATCATTGAGTTATGATCCAAAGTGAACTCTATTCGCCTCACAGAAGTGATAGCAGCCATCCTCCATCCCTAATGATAAAGTGAAGTAAAGATGAAAGGTTACAAAAATTATTAAAGATTATAACAATAAGGAAAATCATAAAGTGATGTAAGGATGAAAGGTTGCACGAATTATCAAAAGATCATAATTATAAGCTAATGGTTGAAATAAAGATAATAGGTTATACGAATCACTGAGAGATTAGTTCAAATGAAGATGAAAGGTTAAGAGAATCACCAAGAGATTATAACAATAAATTGGGACAATGTTTGTTTGGAAGGATTGGAGAGGAGGATTGGACTCCATGTCAAATCTACTATAGTGTCTATTGTTTAGTTAAGAATTTATCTGTCGGATTAAAAGTGTTGGACTATTGTGTCCTAGGGTGATGTAGGATAGAAAAAGTGGAATTGAAATCCCATGAGATTAAATTATAAAATAACACATTTGCTCTCCAAGAATTTGATTTCGTATTTATTTAGTAAAATAAACTAAAATATAAAAATTTCAATTAAAAAATAAAATAATTTAATTTTTGTTGATGTTTATTTATTTAAATTTTTTAATAAATCTTTATAGATGTTTTATTTTAATTTTTTTAATATATTATTTAATTGACATTTTATTTAATTTCATTAGATTTTTTTATTAACATAATTTTTTATTGATGTTTTATTTATTTAATAAAAAAATAAATTAAATAAATTTTTATTTAATCTAGCAAAAAAAATTAAAATATTAAAGATAGATTTAGTGTTGTTATTATTTAGTAAACAATTGAAAAATGTAAAATAGTCTATTGAGTATTTATCATTCTTCATAATTTTCCAATCAAACATTAGATTCAATAGGATAGTCCTTTCTAAATATCTAATCCCATGAGAAAACAAATATGAAATACATATCATTTTCAATCAGATAATCCAGGAATTATATATCTCACGATTAATAATTCAATGGATTACAATCTCTTTTTATTAAGTCCGTCCAAATAAACATGGCCTTGTAGTATTTGAATAATGAATTTAAGCAATAATTTAAAAAGGAAAAAAAAAATTCATTTACTTGCCTAAATATGCAAAGGGGGACTTACTGTGGGTCCTAATAGGTGGACTTATTGTCCAATAGATTCTATGAGAATTGACGACATTTTTCATCAAATACTATTAAAAAATGTCACTAATTGTTAATTTTCAGCGACAGTTTAAAAATTATCATAAAAAAATGTTACTAATTATAAATTTTAGTGACAGTTTAAAAAAATCGTCATAAAAAACGTTACTAATTTTTAACTTTCAGTTTCAGTGACAGTTTGAAAAAAATTTCACAGAAAATTTGTATCTGTGTGTTGATTATTCTGATCTTTCTGCTTGGTCTGCTTCTGTGCTACTAGTTGTGTCGGCGTGCTTTGCTTTGTGTTGCTTATTCTGCTCTGGTGTCTATAATTTTGTTAGCTTGGTTCTATTGATTACAGTTTGGTTCTGTAGTTCTGTAGTTTTGCTGTGAACTGTTTTGTCTTGTGATTGTTGTTTTGGTGTTCTGTTGGTTGCAGCTTTTATGTGTTGAAGTCTGTTGGCTACTGGGTTGCTGGTTTGGGTAACATTGTCCCAGTGAGGGTCAGTTGGTTTTTCTGGTTAGGCAACTCTTGTTTTAGTCCTGGTTGTGCTGCTGTGCTATGTAGTTGCTTGTGTGTACCTATTGGTTTGGTTGTGCTGCTGTGCTGTTTTAGTCCTGGTTGCGCTGCTGTACTTTTTTGTATCTGTTGGTTCCTCACCAACTGGTACCTGGTTTGGTGCTTTGCATCATTCCCCCTCCCCTCCCCCTCTTTCTTTCCCCTTTATTGATGTCTTTTTTCCTTTCTTGTAAGGTTTTCTTTCATCAAAAAAGTTTTTAGTTGATCCAAAAAAAAAATATTATAAAATAAAATAAAAAAACACTAAAACAAGGGACTTGGGCAAGAAAATAGAAAAATAAAGAGTAGTTGAAAACCATCCCCTACGCTTGTTTATTCAATATTGGATTTTATGCATATTTTGATGAACTTTGCCTCCTTGAATGACCTGTCACTATCCAAAATTCTCTCATAGCAATGGAAGATTACCATTGCCATGGAGGGTCTGTAATAATTTTTCAAATTTGTAGAAAATTTAGTGTTGGTTGTTGGGGTAAGCTTGATGGAAGTCTTGCGATGGCACAAAAATATATTCAAAGAGCTCTTCACCAAAGTTTGGCACAGAAGGCTGGGGTTCTCGTTGCATATCGTGGTAGCATAAGAAGAACGATATGAGACCAATCAGTTCCATTGCCAGTGAACTTTGGCCTAAACTTGATGAAAAATACTTGATTTGGTGGATGGTAGCAGTGGCGGTGGCGGTGGCGGTGGCGGTGGCGGTGGTGGTGGGAGGGTGTGGCTGGGCTTCCGTGGGAGGAGGGAGAGGGTGTAAGGATGGCATGGGATGAGGGAGGAGATGGAAGAACAAGAACAAGAATTCTTGGGAAGAAGTTATTAAAAGAGAAATTGAGTGGTAGTTATGAGGGTATTTTGGGGTGGCAGCAGAGGCGAAGCGGCGGTTTCGAATGTAGGATTGGAGGATGGTGGTGACTGATGGGTTGTTTTGGAGCATAGACTATGGTGGAGATTTGGTTTTGTGGGATTGAGTGGTTTGAGCGACATTGAACAAAAGTGTCAAGGTCTGAGGCTGCCATTGATAGAGGAAGTAGAAGAAACAGAAGAAGAAGAAGAAGCAGAAGAAGAAGAAGAAGAAGCAGAAGAAGAAGAAGAAGAAGAAGAAGAAGAAGAAAATGTGATGGTGAAGTTTCCTCCATTGTTTGCTTTTTTGTTTTGTTCTGGGTATGGGAAAGATTTGAGAGTACTATTGTTGGTTATGTGCAAACCATGTATATAAAGATTTTATGGTTTGGCGTGGGATTTACTTTTCGAGTAATTATTCAATACTCTAGCAGTAATGATTTTATTTCATTAATAAATTGATATTTAACATTTTATCTTTTAAAAGTCTAATATAAAAGTGATGAGTTCTACCATTTAAATCATTTATGCTGTGTTTCGTTAAAAAATTTAGGAAATGATTTGAAAGGGAAAATAAAAAAATAAGTGAAATATGAATAAAATAGACTTACATTTTATCTAATTTTATACAATTTTTGTTTTTTCTTCCTAAATTTTTGTCCAAATCTCTCAATGAAACAAAACGTTAAAATACCATTTAAATATGTTTTAGGAGTATTGAATAATTTCCTTATGGTTATATTAAGGATGGACGGTAATATTATGGGTGAATGATGACACAATTATATTGAAATTTTACTCGTGCTTTGGTTGGAATTTAAAATGTACAGATTCAATTGTTTTCTATTTTTAAGTTTATAAAATAGGAAAATACACATAATTTGTTCTAAAATCAGTATATATCTTAATGTTTTCCTTTACGAAAATGATATACAAATTTAGTTGGGTAAATTACACTTTGTCTCCCTATAGTTTTACCCATTTCTCACTTTGGCCTTTTAAGTTTGATTTTTTTCCACTTTGACCCATTACGTTACAATCATTTCCACTTTGGTCCTTTATGTTTGCAATTCTTCCCACTTTGGCCTTTTAAGTTTGATTTTTCTCACTTTGGCCCTTCATGTTTGGAATACTTTTCTATAGTGATTCCAGTTTTCCCTTCATTGATTAGTGTATTTCGGACTCGATTCCGTGGATGTGTGTTGTTGTCTTATTCTCATTCCCATCCTTTACTCTTTGTATTTGAGTTTTGGGTTGTGTTGGGCAAGTTTTGAAACAGGTTGGTTGTGTTTAGAAACGTAGAATTGATGCCTAGATTTTGGCCTTCACGCTCGAGTGGGGCTTTTGACGCTCGAGCGGGACCTTTGCATTTGCTCCTCTGCTCGAGCAGGCAGTTTGACGCTCGAGCGAGATTATTCAATCTTCAGTACTTTTCTCTGCAGGTCATCGGACGCTCGAGCGTCTATTTTCACGCTCGAGCGGGGACCTTCTTCTGCAGAACTTCTGGAAGTGTGCATTCGACGCTCGAGCGTCGCTTTTCACGCTCGAGCGTGAGTCTGTGTCTGACGCTCGAGCGGGGCGTTTTACACTCGAGCGGACAGTGATGTATATCAGTCTGAATTGAAGCATTTTGAATCACTTTTTCGAGACATTCTCTCTCTCTAGCTTTCCAAAACCCTATTTTGAGAGTTGCTCTCTCTAGAACCCTCTCTCTCTCTACATTTTGACCTTGGTTTAGTGAGACCCAAACCTTGTGCCTTTATTAAAGTGGTAGAGCTCTTCAAGACCTCCATTTTGATCCGAAAAGTTGTGGGTTTGGAGCACCTACGAGTTTGTTCATCATCCCCTTTGGGTCTCTTCATTTGAGGTAGAGATAACTGCTCATATTTATGGCCTTTGACATAAACATGTGGTCTGTTTGATTTAATGTTGAAGTTAGGAAATTTTGGGTGTTAGGGTTTCAAAACTTGAAATGTATAAAGAGAGGTTCTGGTCCTTTTGAACTATACATGTGTATATGGGTCTTAAAACGAAATTATTGATGTTTATTGATGATATTTGGACCTTTGGGTCAATGTTGAGAAAAAGGGAAAAAATGCCTTAGTTGGGTAAAATTGGGTCATTTGTGTAATTTATGAAATAAATTATGGGAATGTGAAATTGGTTGAGAAATAAGGAAATTATGAGATTTAATGGCATAGTTGGATTGAATAATTACTCGTCTATGAAAGTGTTGGTAATTTATCTGTTTGATAATTTATTATCTGTTTAGAAATAACTGTTTTGGGCTATCGGTGGAGGATAGTCTTGATTGTTGTAGACACTGCATGATGATTAGGTGAATTAAAACTAATCAATTAAGTATGTCATTGAATATGACGGATGGAATTACACATTGAGTATGTGCTTGCTTGATCATTGCATATGATAAGTGTTTAAATACATTGTATATGTATGTTGTTTGGGAGGAGATAAGGGATGTACTCCACGGTTTGGGAGGAGATAGGGGATGTACTCCTAAACCGGATTTGGGAGGAGATAGGAGATGGACTCCAGTGATAACTAAGTTGGCCGGAGTGTCCAGGGTGAAAGACCCAAAATCCTAATTGCATTTGTATAACGTAGATGAATGGAAGTATTGAAGTGTTGACGATATGAGATGTAGTCTCATTTAAAATCGAAATATTGAAATGTTAATGATTTGAGTTGTTGTCTCATCATAAACTGTCTGGATGAATTGAGAATCATATCTATGAATTGGTTTGGATAATGAAACGGAAAAAGGATATGTACATATATATGTATATATACATACCTGTGAATATGGATTGGTTATGAAAGAGATGTACGTCTGTTTATTTGAGTTAAACATTTATCAAAAGCTAATGTTTTAGTTATTGTTCATATTATGTTTAGCATATCTCTACTGGGCGTTGGCTCACCCTATATAGGACACCATTTTCAAGTTCAGGTGACATGCCACCTCCAAAGACGTAGCTTGGGAGGCTTAGAGGCTGAAGATCTTTTGTTGTTATTTTTTTGGTATTACATGTAAATTCAAGCCAAGGACTTATTTTGTAAAAAGAGTTAGAACTCTTCTTTTGTTGTAACCAATAATTGACTTGGAAAGTTGTAAGCCCGCAGGGCATTTACTTTTGATGTCAACATGAAATACTTTTGTACTTAATACTCTGATGAATGGAAATATGCTTTATTCACTTATGTCTATGCATGTCAAGAATGTGGGGTTTATATGTATTATTTTGAGGGCGTTACATTTTCACTTTGACCATTCATGTTTGCAATCCTTACTCCTAGACTAACTTCCATCCAAAAAAATAAAAGAATTTGTCACATCACTAACACATCAGCTCCATATGTGATGTAAAAAATTCACTAAAGATGCAAAAAATAAAAATAAAAAACAAAAAAATTAGAATTTTTGTTAGTCTTTAGTAAACTTTTTTTTCAAATTTATTCATAAACATTATTACATTATAGATACATCTAGATTAGATGCAGTTGAAAAAATAAAAATAAATTTAATTAAAAAAAAAGAAAAAAGTTCACTAAAGACAAAAAAAATGATAGTAAAATTTTCATTTCAGAATTGAAAATGCAAGTGTCTGAGTCAGTATATTTTTGTTTTTTTGGTCTTTACTAAACTTTTTTCTTTTTTTAGTTAAATTTGTTTTTATTTTTTTAGTTGTATCTAATCTAGATGCATCTATAATGTAATAATGTTTATGAATAAATTTTAATAAAAAAAAAAAGTTCACTAAAGACTAAAAAAAATTCCAATTTTTTTGTTTTCTATTTTTTATTTTTTGCATCATTAGTGATTTTTAAATCACACATGGAACTGATGTGTTAATGATGTAGGAGATTATGTTAGCTTTTTGGGTGGGAGTTAATCTAGGAATAAAGTGGGGAGGATTGCAAATATGAAGGGCAAAAGTTGGATGGATTGCAAACATGAAGGGCCAAAATGGAAAAAATTAAATTTAAAGGGTCAAAGTGGAAAGGATTGCAAACATGAAGGATCAAAGTGAGACAAATTAAACATAAAGGGCCAAAGTAGGAAATGGGTAAAACTTTAGGGGGGCAAAGTGTAATTTACCCAATTTAATTTGTAGACGCACTTTCCAGATCTAGTGATGTGTGAATGAAATGATTAATTGATAATTAAAGAATAAATGAGAAAGGGAGGGTTGACTTAAACATTTTAATAGAGTGGTAGATTATTAGGTATAATTTTTAATTCTGAATAATAATATCTTTTTCCTTATTTAGGATCATAAACTTTTCAAAAATTGAGATGAATCTTAAACTTAGGGAAATTGAATTAATGTGTCACTGATTATTAAGATTTTCATTTATATATAACAATGATTTTCTAACTATTGTGAGGTAGTGATATCTTTGATGATATAAATATTTTTTATAATATAATTACTCTTCTATGTATTTACAACAACAAAAAAAAAATTTAAATGGAAAATAATTTTTTTTTTAAAATTTAGTATATGGAATTATGTTTTTCTACAATTATAAATATTTATTTGTCTAATACATTATTGAAAATGTCCTAAAATTTTAAGAGGCAATTTTAAATTTGGAATTAATGTGGCATTAATTATTAAATCTATCATTTATAAATGTAGAGAATTAGAACTTTAGGAAGCAATCAAAGGCGTATCTCTACGATCATTTAAGTGAAATTTTAAACTTAGGGAAATTAAATTAATGTGTCATTGATTATTAAGATTTTCATTTATATATAACAATGATTTTCTAACTATTGTGGGGTAGTGATATGTTTGATGATATAAATATTTTTTATAATATAATTACTCTTCTATGTATTTACAAAAAAAAATAAAAAAAATAAATGGAAAATAAAATTTTTTTTTAATTTAGTGTATGGAATTATGTTTTTCTACAATTATAAATATTTATTTGTCTAATACATTATTGAAAATGTCCCAAAATTTTAAGGGACAATTTTAAATTTCGAATTAATGTGGCATTAATTATTAGATCTTTCATTTATAAATGTAGAGAATTAGAACTTTAGGAAGCAATTAAAGGTGTATCTCTACGATCATTTAAGTTTTATATTCTCATTCACATACAACTTGCACCCTTGTGAAGACCTCTCAATTCTCACAACCGATGATGGGTGATGGCTGAGAGGAAAACAATGATTTCAATCGTTCATCTTTTAATATAAAATGTAAAGTAGATTTAAAATTAGAATATTATTATAAAAATTGTAATTATTAATTTTCACTTAACGTAATTTTTTTATTAAAAATATTTTACTTAACGTATCTTAAAAGTGAATAATTCATATCATTGAGTTATGATCCAAAGTGAACTATTAACATATCTTAAAAGTGAATAATTCATATTATTGAGTTATGATCCAAAGTGAACCCTATTCGCCTCACAGAAGTGACAGCAGCCATCCTCCATCCCTAATGATAAAGTTTAGTAAAGATGAAAGGTTACAAAAATTATCAAAAGATTATAACAATAAGAAAAATCATAAAGTAATGCAAGGATGAAAGGTTGCACGAGTTATCAAAAGATCATAATTATTAGCTAACAGTTGAAATAAAGATAATAGGTTACACGAATCACTGAAAGATTAGTTCAAATAAAGATGAAAGGTTAAGAGAATCACCAAGAGATTATAACAATAAATTGGGACAATGTTTGTTTGGAAGGATTGGAGGGGAGGATTGGACTCCATGTCAAATCTACTATAGAGTCCATTGTTTAGTTAAGAATTTATCTGTCAGATTAAAAGTGTTGGACTATTGTGTCCTAGGGTGATGTAGGATAGAAATAGTGGAATTGAAATCCCATGAGAATAAATTATAAAATAACACATTTGCTTTCCAATAATTTGATTTCGTATTTATTTAGTAAAATAAACTAAAATATAAAAATTTCAATTAAAAAATAAAATAATTTAATTTTTGTTGATGTTTATTTATTTAAATTTTTTAATAAATCTTTGTAGATGTTTTATTTTAATTTTTTTAATATATTATTTGTAACGCCCTCAAAATAAACCCACAAATCATCCAACCATAGCATGCTTAGACATAAGAGAATAAAGTATAAATATATTCCATCAGAGTAATCTTTACAGAATGTATTACATGTTGACATCAAAAGTAAATGCCCTATGGGCTTACAGCTTTCCAAGTCAACACTTGGTTACAAAAAGAGAGTACTAACTCTATACAAAGAAAGCCCTTGGCTTGATATACATGTAATACAACCAAAAACACAAAACAATCCATCAGTCCCAAGCCTCCCAAGCTACGTCCTTGGAGGTGGCATGCTACCTGTACCTGAAAATGATGTCCCATATAGGGTGAGCCACAGCCCAGTAGAAACACACTAAACCAGCTATGAACGATGACTAAAAGATTAGCAGTTGATAGATGGCCCACACCGATACATCCACATATATCACATTCCGGTTTCATGACATTACGTCCATGTTACATTTCATTTCCCATTTCCTTTTCAACTTTAAGTTTGAAAACAAGGCTCAACACCTAGCCAAATGACTTAATGAGATCGAGACTGAACTTTAAAACAATTTCGAAATTCATGATGGATACACATTTTAATGCTGTATCGATAACACATAAACCATTTCCATACTTTACGAAAGATACACATTTCGGTGCTGTATCAACTTAACATAGATTCATTTCTATACTTTACAATTGATAATGATATACATTTTAGTGCTATATCAAATCAATTCAAACACTTCCATAATCAACACTTGATACACATTGTAGTACTGTATCAATGTCACACAAAATCCGGTTTAGAGGTCCATCCCCTATTTTCCCCTAAACCGTGGAGTGCATCCCCTATCTCCTCCCACACAACACATGTATATAAACATAGATCATATACAATTAATCAATACATAAAGTCAATGTATTATTCCAATCGCTATATTCGATAGCATACTCAATCGATTAGTTTCAGTTTGGCTAATCATCATGCATTGTCTACAACAATCAAGACTATCCTCTACTGATACCCCAAAGCAGTTATTTCTATACAGAAAATAAATGCACCAAATGGATATATAATCAACATTTCAACTAGGTGAGTGATGAATGAATCTAACTACACCCTTTAATCCCATACACATCCAATCCCAACATTCTCAATTCAATTCCTCTTTTCTTCAAATTAATTGTACCAATTAATCTATCAATGTAATTAGGGCATTTCCCACAATTAACATCACAACCCCAAGGTTCCATTTTCACTAATAATCCAATATTGATCTCAATTCTCTATGCTAAACATGCATATAGGTTTACATAAACAAAACCCTAACTTTTTTAAAATTACACAAAAGGCCCAAACTTCCTCATAATTACACAACAACCCCCGACATATCAAAATACTAAAATTCAAAGACAAAGCTCATAAAGAGGAGTAGGATATCCCTACCTCGAAGTTAGAGCTCAAACGGAGGAGATGACAAAACTCAAAGTGCTCCAAAACTCAATATGCTCGGATCAAAACATAGCCCTCGACGATCAACACAACTTTTGTAAAGGTCAACGGAAAGGGAAGCACTCTAACTAGATCAAACCCTAGAGAGAAGGGAGCTTCTAGAGAGAGGAGCTCTCAAAAATGGCTTTTTGAAAAGTAAGAGAGAGAGAGGAATTGTAAAAAGTGATTCAAAAATGCCCAACTGCTATCTGATATACGACAGGTCCGCTCGAGCGGAAAACACAATGCTCGAGGGTCAAGAACAAGAAACATGGTCCACTCGAGCGCAAGAATGTCCGCTCGAGCGCCAAGACACAGGGATAAAGCACACCCGCTCGAGCGCGAAAACCAGTCCGCTCGAGCGTAGATTTCCCCCTCCCAGAACTTTCACAGACAAGACACTACCCGCTCGAGCGCCAAAAGGTCCGCTCGAGCACAACCTGCTCGAGCATAAGAAAACCCGCTCGAGCGTAGAAATCACACCTGCAGAAGTTTTGTAGGGGCACAAAATGCTGGAAGGGTGTAAACCCCACTCGAGCGCAAGAATACCCGCTCGAGCGGAACGACCAAAAACTGGGCAACAAGAAATTAGACCAAGGCTCAACCCACCTGCTCGAAACATGCCCAACACATCCCAAAACTCAATCAAATGAAATTAAAGGACGACAACAAGGTAGACACAACCACCAACCCCACGGAACCGAGTCCGGAATACAACTGAACAGTAAAGGGAATACCGGGATCGCTATAACCTCCCCCCCTTAAAGAATTTCGTCCCCGAAATTAAATACAAGTTTTTCAAAAACAAGTTTTACTCAATTCTCAACATTATTATAATGCGAAATTTAACAACTCGACCCATTACCGGTCATTCCATCTCTATTCAAGAGACAATTTATAACATATCCATTTCAACGTGCATTTCCTTTCCAATTTCAACAATTTCATATCATAATTAGTGTTCATGATACATTTCCAATTCTACAATACTCAATATATGCAATGTTATATCAAACTTCCATTTCAAGGAAAGTTCTACAATACTTCCATAAACCAAAACATTTACAATGTTTTACAACTTAAGACATATTTAATGCTCTTAAGGTTCAACAATACAACAAAATATACAATACATGCTCAAACATCCACAAATAGATCCGGATATTTCTCTCGGACCTCCAACTCACGTTCCCAAGTGGCTTCCTCCACTCCGTGATGTTTCCACAAGACTTTTACCAAGGGAATGGTCTTGCCTCGCAAGACTTGATCCCGCCTATCCAAGACCCGAACCGGTCTCTTCTCATACGAGGCATCCTCATCAACCTCTAAGTCGGTCCAATCCAATACATGCGATGGATCTGGCTCATACTTCCGAAGCATACTCACATGAAACACGTCATGAACTCCGGACAACTGTGGCGGCAAAGCTAAACGATAGGCAACCTCGCCAATCCTCTCAAGGATCTCAAAAGGGCCAATAAACTGAGGGGATAACTTCCCACTCTTCCCAAACCTCATCAATCCCCGCCTAGGTGATATCTTTAGAAAGACATTATCACCCACCTCAAAGACCAATGGTCGCCTCCTACAGTCGGCATAAGATTTCTGACGACTCTGGGCTGTAACAAGCCTCCTACGGATAAGCTCAACTTTCTCCGTCGTTTCCCTCACCAACTCCGGTCCCAACAAAGGTGCATCACCCACCTTGGCCAAACAAACTGGAGACCTACACGGTCGGCCATACAAGGCCTCAAACGGTGCCATACCGATACTAGACTGGAAACTGTTGTTGTAGGCAAACTCCACCAAGGGCAAGTGCCTCTCCCACGTCCCACTAAAGTCAAGGACACAACCCCGAAGCATATCCTCAAGGATCTGAATAGTACGCTCGGACTGCCCGTCAGTCTGAGGATGATAAGCTGTACTAAAGGTCAACCTAGTACCTAAGACACTCTGCAAACTCTGCCACAACCTGGCAGTAAAACAAGGATCTCTATCTGAGACAATCGTCACTGGAACCCCGTGCAATCTCACTATGTCCCGAATATACAAATCGGCAAGATGATCTACCGAATCTCTCACGCGCATAGGGATAAAGTGCGCCGACTTAGTCAACCGGTCTACAATTACCCAAATGGCATCACTACCCCGCTGAGTCCTCGGAAGACCTACAACGAAGTCCATAGTGACATGCTCCCACTTCCACTCAGCAATAGGCAAGGGTTGCAACAAACCCGCTGGCCTCTGATGCTCGGCCTTCACTTGCTGACAAGTAAGGCACTTCGACACGAAAACTGCCACATCTCTCTTCATGCCCCTCCACCAAAACTGGCGCCCCAAATCACGATACATCTTGGTGCCTCCCGGATGCACCGCAAGGCGTGGATGGTGAAACTCTCGGAGTACCTCCTCTCGACAGGACTCCGGCACAAACAATCGGTCTCGGTATCTCACACTCTGGTCGGGATACACCGTCAAACCCTTCTCAACCTTCCCACCGGAGATCTTCTCCCGGAGGGCTTCTACCTCAAGGTCACCTCCCTGTGCCTCTAACACTCACAAGTGTAGGCTGCGCAACAACAGAAAACAAGGCCGCAGCCTCTACGGATTCACCCAAAAGCAAATCGAACTCGCCAAGTGCCCCCAACATCTCCCATTCCCGGATGGCTATACAAGCTACATCACTAATGGATTTCCTACTAAGGGCATCGGCCACAACATTGGCCTTCCCCAGATGATAGTGCAACTCGAAGTCGTAATCCTCAATAAACTCCATCCACCTCCTCTGCCTCAAATTCAAGTCTCTCTGTGTAAACAGGTATTTCCAACTCTTATGGTCCGAGAACACCTCGAACTTCTCACCATACAGGTAATGCCCCCAGATTTTCAAGGCAAAGATCACTGCTGCTAGTTCTAGGTCATGTGTAGGGTAATTCTTCTCGTGAATTTTCAACTGACGTGAGCCATAGGCGACCACTTTCCCCTCTTGCATCAATACACAACCCAAACCCTCTCGTGAGGCATCACAATAAACCGCATAACCCAACCCTCTCTCCGGAATAATCAAGACCGGAGCGGTGGTCAATCTAACTTTCAGCTCTTGAAACGACTTTTCACAAGTCTCACTCCATACGAATTTGACTCCCTTCCGAGTCAGTCTAGTCAATGGTGAAGCTAACCCAGAGAAATCCTTCACAAACCGGCGGTAATACCCAGCTAATCCCAGAAAACTGCGGATCTCAAACACACTCTTAGGCTGCGCCCAGTCTTGCACTGCCTCTATCTTGGATGTATCAACAGACACCCCTTCCCCGGATACTACATGGCCTAAGAACTTGACTTCTCCTAGCCAGAACTCACACTTCCCAAACTTGGCGTACAGCCTATGGGCTCTAACCAACTCAAGCACCACTCTCCGGTGTTCCTCATGCTCCTCCTCCGAAGGCGAATAGATAAGAATGTCGTCCACGAAAACGACTACAAAACGATCTAAGAATTCCCGGAAGATCCGTTTCATCAAATCCATAAAGACTGCCGGTGCATTGGTGAGCCCGAATGGTATCACCAAAAACTCATAATGGCCATACCGCATACGGAATGCCGTCTTCGGAATATCCTCCTCCCTGACCCTCAACTGATGGTAACCCGATCTCAAGTCTATCTTAGAGAAACAACGGGAACCCTTCAACTGGTCAAACAGATCATCTATACAGGGCATAGGGTACTTATTCTTGACCGTAGCCCGATTCAACTTTCGGTAATCGATACAAAGTCTCAAGGCACCATCTTTCTTTTTAGCAAAGAGGGCCGGTGCTCCCCATGGCGAAACACTAGGGTGAACAAAGCCCTTATCCAGCAACTCCTGGAGCTGAATCTTCAATTCACTCAACTCGGCTGGGGCAAAACGGTAAGGTAGACACCCCATTTTTGACAAACCTTAAGACTCAGACGTCACCGATTGAGCGCTTGGTGATGTTGCATAGTGTGCTCATTCTGAGGTTGCGGAGTCTCGGCTACGAGCCTTGCCTCCGGACTTCCGGACCCTTTTGTACCTTGCCTCGGTTTGCGAACCAGGTCCTATTTTCTTTGTTTTCTCTTCCTGAAGGGAGGGAGAGGTCTCGTAGATCATCTCTCAATGGCCGTAGGCTACGTTTCGTGGTCGTAGGCCATTTTTCCTGTTTGGAGCCCGGTTTTTGATTTTTCAGAGCCGTCGGCCGTGTGCCTCGGTTCGGGAATCCGCTTAACCACCTCCGTTTGCTCCGGTTTTTGGCATACACCTTATTCCCTCCCTTTTGAGGGACACTGTGGCCCAAGAGACCAACTTCGTGGTCGCACGCCACCTCCGGTGCCTAACAGCCTATTTTCGGGGCCTCGGGCCGCGCGTTTTGGCCCCTGAACCCTCGTTTTGCATCAGTTAGGGTTCATTTTTGAAGATTTTAGACCAAAAAAATCTTGATCAAAATATTTTTAGACCTTAAAACCCTCCTCTTTCAAAACGTTTTTGAAATAAAATTTTTACGATGTTCCGAGGCTCGCATTTTGTAAAATGTTGCGCTTTTCGGTAAACCGAGCAAGGACAAAGTGGAAATGAATGAAAGAGAGATGAAATCTTTGAAAAATCTTTCGAAACACCTTGTCTAGGGGTTTGGAGTTAAAGAAAAGAGGAGAAGAGAAAGGAAAACTAGTTTGGGAGAAGGTTCGGCATGAATCCGGGTAGGACCGAATCTGCGCGGCTTCACCGAAACGGGCATAACTCTTTGCACAGGAGGAATTTTGATGCGAGGTTGGCGCCGTTGGAAAGCTAACTTCCGGGGCTTCAATGTGGCCACATGGAGAACAAGAAAATCAGGTGGCCAGCCAGCTTTTTTTGGTCAAAAGTGGTTTAGCATGAATTTGGGAAGGAGAGAAAACATTGCGCGGCTTCACCGAAAAGGGAATAACTCTTTTCACAGAAGGAATTAAGGTATGAGGCCACCACCGTTGGAAAGCTTATTTCTGGGGCTTCATTTTTCATGCAAGAATCTCCTAGAGCCAAGTCCGGGTGGAGGAGATATGGTTGGTTGAAATCCGTTTGGACCGAATCTGCGCGGCTTCACCAAAACTGGCATAACTTTTTCCACAGGAGGAATTTTAATGCAAGGTTTACGGCATTGGAAAGCTAACTTCTGGGGCTTCATCCTAGGGGGTGGCCAGCCACCTTGACCCTTTTGAACTGGCGGGACGGCCATGAGAGGTGGCCGGCCTGCCACCTGAACCTTTTGCACCTGGTCGGCCAGATTCCTCTCCCTGAGTTCATTCCAGCTGTGCCCTCTGTTTTCCCCAAAACCCCTGCCCGAGGGTCTGCCCTTTTGGGGGGGAAATTTGAATTCATTTTTCCCCCCTTTTTTCGTGGCCTCTCCTTTATATAACCAGCCTCTCCCCTTCACTTTTAGGGGTTACAAAATCAGCCAAGGCTTCCCCCTCCCTTCTCCCTCCATTTTCACTATTCAAAGCTCCAAAACCCTAAGATTCTTCACCATTTACACATCAACCCATAGCACAACACCCCCACACTCCATTCCAGCCCCTTGAAGCTGATTTCCAGAGGTTGAAAACTCAGAAGTTTGGTCCAAAAGCTGCTGGTTCATTGCTCTTCAAGGGTAAGCACACATTTTCCTTAAACTTGCATTTTTTTGCTTCATTTATAAGCCATACTTGCAAGAATTTTTGGGCTCCGACCTAAACTATAAATAATCTTATTTTGAGCTTATCTTCATGTTTGATCAAGGGTTTTTCTCTGTTTGAAGCCACCTGCTACCTCTTTCCATTTATCTCTCTTTTAGGGCTATTTCTTGCATGATATGTTAGCCCTGTTTGTAAGCATTTCTGGGCTTCGAGTCAAATTGTAAAGTTCTTTATTTTGAGCCCCTCTTCAACTTTTTTGAAGGGCTATTCACTGTTTGAGGCCAGATACTGCCTCTTGCTTGCTATCTCTCTTTTAGGGCCATTTTTGCATCATATTTTAGCCTTACTTGTGAGCATATTTGAGACTTTCCATAAACTGTGAAATATCTTTTTTTGAGCCCCTCTTCAACTTTGTTGAAGGGCTCTTTACTTTTTGAGGCCATCTGCTGCCCCTTGTCTCTAATCTCTCTTTTAGGGCTATTTTTGCATGATACGTTATCCTTATTTGAGAACCCTTTTGGACCTTGACCTAAACTGAAAATAATCTTTTTTTGACATCATCTTCATGTTTGATTAAGGCCTATTCTCTGTTTGGGGTCATCTTCCCCTATGCATGCTTCATTCTTCCATGATTAGGGCCATACATGTGAGCATTTGCATTGGCCTTGTTTTGGCCTCTTAGCCACTGAAATCCAGTGGATTTTCAGTGGCTTTGATGCATTTTTGAGCCTCAAAATCAGAGGGGGATGACCCCCTCTCACCTTGACTTGTTTGATGGTCATTTTGGCCTCCCAAAGGGACCCCTCTTTGCATGCTTCTTAGCCACTCTTCAGGGCCAATTTGATGAGTTTTAGGGCTATCATATTTAATTTTCAGAGTTTTTTGTGCCATGCTAAGTGTCCTTGATGTATGTGCTTAATAACCCCTTTGTATGCCCTCTAAAAGAACCCATCATTTGTGCATGTGTTGGTTGCATTTCAGAGGTTATTCGGGCATTTTTTGGCATTTTTTATTCACTGATTTTTGCTGGTTTGATGAGATTCCATACGCTTCATGTACTTGCCATGTAAACCATGTTTGCTAGTCAAAATTGCATGCTATGTTAGGCCATCTTGCTAGCACCTTTTGGCCATGCTTTGAACTAAGAAAGTTCATATTTTGGGACTGCCTTGATTCTGTCTTCATGCTTCATGATCAAATAATGCATGCTTTGTATAGCTATAGGTCATTGCGTATGCCTAGTTTTGAGTTTTGGGGTTCATCTCATGCATCGGGTGCCATATTGCCATGTTTCGGGGCTGTTTAGCATCATATTTTAGTGCTGAAATTCGCATGTTTGTATGCCATATTCTATGCATTGCCATGCTTCGGTAGAGTGGCATTCGTGCCTTAGGGTCGGTCCTCGGTTTGCGTGCATGTGTGCACGCATCTCGGGTGTCTCATTTCCATCTAATGGCCGCTGATGTGAGTGTGGCTGAGGTCCATTCATGTTGGCGTAAGCCCATATTGCATTGTGTATGCCATTTCATTTCATAGCATTGCGTATGCTAGGTTGTATGTTAGAGCATCGTGTATGCCTTGTCACATCGAGCATTGTGTATGCCGTTTCATAGCATTGTGTATGCTAGGTTGTATGTTAGTCGCATTCATGCATGTCATGCATATTGCATTGTGCTTGGGATAGGAGTTAGCCCGAGCACGGGAAACGAGGGACGTTTCGTACTCCGAGTGACGGAACGTGTCTCAATTCCCGGTCGCCGACACTCCGGATTAACCATGATGGAGTCTTGGTCTTGTTGTGTTTATATGTGCATTCATTTCATATTGAGTCATGCAATTCGACTCCTCGGCCATCATGCATCGAGATGCGTGATTGGTGGCACGAGGATCGAGGACTACACTCCCTGAAGAGTAGTCAAGCATACATATGTGAAAATACATTGCCATGCCCCTTTCTTGCTCTCTGTTGCAGCAAATCAGAAATCGGCAGCCTTCCGGAGCTTGGCACAAATCCCGAGAACAATTGCAAACAGAGGCAAACTGGGGCATCACAATGGATTTCCGCGCAAGGCAACTCAAGCATGTTATCATCCACCATCCGGAGCAGAGTCGAGACAGTCCCTAGCTTGCATGCTAGTTTACAGCTTTCCTAGTTTAATTTGTTAATTAATTAGGATTTTGTAATTATTCGGACTGTAACTATTTATTTGGGACTGTATATTATTTATTCGGACCCTCCGAGCGAGAGCAATGTTGTAATAAGTGTGCGTGCGTGTGATGTATGTCTTCCAACCCCACGTCTTTCTCCCTTTTATTTACCAGCTTATAATGGTTAGAATAGGGCATGTTTCAATTAGCATACAATATGATAGCATGTTTGCATCCTTCATCTGTTTTGCATGCACCGGGCTCGGCGCATCATACTAATTGCATTTGTATTTCAATTCCAAGTTGAATACATGTTAGTTGTAACATTTCACATGCCATCTTTAGAATAGCCGAGCCTGCTTGTAGTTGCATTTTGCATATGTTGCATTAGGCACTTCTGTATAGTTAGGATCATGCATGGATTTCTAACATAGTTTCTGTTTTGGCTTGGAGTACTCGGTAAGTTTTTATACTTTAGCATCCTTGCATGTGTGTGAGTGACTGCCATGATAGCATGCTTACCATGAGGCTATGTGCTTATGTGATATATCTGCCTGAATGCCTGTGGGTGAAGGTTGGGTTATTTGGATTGGAACAAATCATTCACTGTGAGTTTTAAGCCCACTAGATAGTGGCAAAATCATATTTTCTAAGCCCACCCGAGGGTGGCAAAATCTACATTTTAAGCCTACTTGCGACTAGCAAACCATCTTTCAAAAACAAACATGAAGTGTTTTGTTCCAATTCAGGCGACCCGGTCTATACTTGTATGTTGTGCGCATCACATAGTAAATCTAGGCAAATAACCGGAATAAGAATGCATAATGTTTTCAAAACTAGATATCATGGTTAGTAGAGGCCGATCTTTGATCGGGCAAGCGGGGGTGCTCACGAAGTGACCTTCCCCAATCGTACCCAAGTTCCTGAGCCGAGGCAACTTTGGTGATGACGGACAGGTGGCCTTAGGCAACGAGTCAGGGTTCCTAAATTTCCCAACATAAAATATTTAGGTGGCGACTCTGTATCTGGCAAAGCAGTCCATGTTTGGCACTTCTTTCTAAAAATCTGTTTTCTCAAAACGATTTGCCGGATTTGGACTCTTTGGTTCAGATTAAGAACCGTGACAATTTTTGAGTCCTGAACTGTAGTGATCCCTGAGGGCGCGTCTACAGTTTCTGGCGACTCTGCTGGGAATTTAGAGAACTTGACTCGAACTCATGATATCTTGTTTCGACTACACTTATGTGTCTCTTTGCATTGGTGCGCCTAGGGCATCGTGTTTGCCATCTGCTATTCCTGAACGGTTTGCCGGAGGCTTGTCTTATCAAGGCATGACCATAAGGCTAACCGGTTGTGGGCTCTGCCAGTATGGGAACACAAACCCCGGTTTTACCGGGGCACCTTTTTTGACCATTCGACCTAGTGCACATTCGGAACCGTAGTGACCATTCCAAACTAGGACAGGTTGCTTACCCAATATAGGTTGTTTGAAACCGCTGCGTGCGTAGTGAAACCCTAGCTCCTGACAAAATAGGACAGGGAAACCTTACCCCTCCATAGGGGTGTTTTGGCTCTCACTTGCTTGTTATGTGCTTTTAGAGTGTGTCTCTACAGGAATGCATGTATCAGTTTGCAAGTCTGGGTATCAGGCCTGCGGGCATCAGTATTTGGAAGAATTAGTTTTACTTGAGGGTATTAGTTTACCGGCAGAATTTTGGGCAGAATTCAGTAGAGAGCACACTTATTCAACTATGCTCATATCTGTTCAGGTGAAATCACGCTGAGATGCTGTCTATTTTCTCTTTTGCTAGGGTAGTCTTGGAACCACAGCTTCAGAAGGCTCCAATATCCCCCGGGTACACCGAACTTGTGTTGATAGACTTTGCCGGGTCAGAGATTCAATTCAAGGGCAATCAGTGTTCCTTTACCAGAGGCAGGGTGAAAAGGTCGGTCAGGCACTGACCCCCAGTACAGTAGCTACCAGCTCAGTGGTCTTTGCACAGCCAGGTTGAGATTTCCAAGTCTACTGCAGAGATAGATATACTGGTGGTTCAATCAGATTAGGACAGTATGTCAGGCTTAGAAGAGATGGTGTGCCCGCTCCAGGATAGTATGAAAGCCATGCAGCAAGACGCTGTCCGTCAAGCGGAATTCGCCAAGCAATAGGCCGTGGTCATAGCCCAACAGGCAGAGACAATTGTCAGGTTAGAGCAGCAAACGGGAGTATCTACTTCACACCAGGTTCCTCCCCCACCAAGAGTTCCCATACTCAGGGAGGCAACCCACGTCCAGGATGATACGGACATTCCAGGCGGGCCAGCTCCACCCCCCGGTTCTACCCCAGCTATCTAAAACACCCACCAACCTACCAGACTCCCCCTTTGAGTTCGAGACGGACCCCACAGTATTGAAAGTGAGCAAGCTTGAGAAATTGTTCAAAAAGTCTCAGGGGGCCCACTCTATTCCTAATATAGAGGATGGTTATACCGACTCAGTGGTGACATTACCGGATCGGTTCAAGATGCCACATATCGATCGATTCGATGGCTCTGAAGACCCAATGGTGCACCTCCAACTGTTTTCTGATATCTTGAGGCCAATGGGTTTGACCACGACCTAGAAATTGTCACTATTCGGCCAAACCCTGTCTGGGATAGCCGCAATTTGGTATGCAAAATTGGAGAGCTCTGTGAAACAGAACTGGGAAGAGCTAGCCGAGGCCTTTATTGCTCAATACTCCTACAACACACAGATCGAGGTCACAACTCGTGATCTCGAAGTCACCCGCCAAGAACCAAAGGAGGGTTTCTCAGAATTCGTGACGAGATGAAGAGCAAAGGCCTCAATGATGACTACAAGCCCTTCCGACAAAGATCAGATCAGGATGATTGTTCGGAATTTACATGGCAAATTGCTGCAAAAGATGGTCGTTCTACCTCTGTTTACCTTTCTAGCCCTTCATGAAATGGGGGTTCAAATCGAGGATGCCATCAGACAAGGGATCTTTGCAGAAGATAACGAGCCTTTGAAGAGGAATGTTGCTCGCAGTTCCAATGCTACTACTGATGGTAGCACAGCTGCAAAATGCTCAGAAGTAGACACTATCACCACTTCCCTCAATGGCCAAAAACCAACCACTTTAACTCGGCCCCAAGCCCGAAAATTCCATCCTCTTTACATGAGTCTCTCTCAAGCTTTGAAAAAGCTGCGAGAAGAAGGGCACCTAGAACTTCTAGAACCCCAACCCCTTCCAAACCCTCTTCCGCCAAGATATGACCCAGCTAAATACTGTGCCTACCATCAACAGCACGGTCATGATATGAACCGTTGCATCTGCCTCCGTCATAAGATTCAGGATCTTATTGATGAAGAGACCCTAGCTCCACCAAAAGGACCTCAGGTTAGTACTGACTCGTCACCTCCCCACCTCAACCTCATCCATACACTACCATCCACCTTCGACCCCAGCATATACATCACCCCAGCCCATCTACCCAAACCTGAGGTGTTCATTCCAGAAAGCATGGACTTATGCATGATGGATGCACCCGGACCCCAATCATCTCAAACTCGTGAGCCCACTACTTCTGAGCTAAAGAGAATGATTGAAGATCTTCAAAGAACTGTGACAGATCTAGCCTCTGGGACATTGGCTCCATCATCAACCACAGCACATGTTAGGAGTTTCACGACAAAAGGCTCCCCAATCTTGGGACGGGCTGCATTTGAAGAATGCCAATCCCTTGGCAAAGTGGAGGCGAGTGGAAAGAACAAGATAGGGGCGAACATGGATCCCCATGAACATCTTCTATTGGCTGTTGAGGCTTTGAAAGCCGAGGGACTGAACAAAGAGCAAGTGCTTGCAGTGGTTGCAAAAACTGTGGATGATACTTTCGCCACTCAAGTTGGGGGTAGTCTGAATCAAGGGGCAAGCCGAGACAAGAGATGTTGTACCAGAAACACCCCTTTCAGCTCCAATCCTACACTCGGAAGAGATCATCAAAAGTCAACACCTACCGACCCTTTCGCCGGTACATCCAACACAACCAGCTCACAACCTGCCAAATACCCACCTCGGGGCCAAAGGGTGTTCACCCCACTAGACATGTCTCTGTCAACGGCCCTAAGGGTCCTGATCGAAAAGGGGCATCTGAAGCCCCTGGAGCCGCAGCCATTACTGAATAAACTTCTCTCTCCCATGACTCGGCGAAGTACTGTGTCTTTTATCAACAAGTTGGCCATGACACTGACATGTGTCTTCGTCTTCACCATGAAATACAAGATCTGATTGATAAAAAGGTCATCTTCGCGTCAGGTCCTGCAAAGTCTATCGGCACTGGATCGGTGAACTGGGGGGATAATGTGACTATGTGATCGGGGGATGAACCGCCTGCGGATGGCGCTCAGTTTACTCCAGATATGGTGGATGGCATGCACCGTTTTGAGCACATTTGCGAATGTTGTTAATTTGTACTTTCTGACTTGGGTATTGGGTCAGTCTTGTTGTTTTGTATAAAGTCAGTCTTTTCTTACTGAGTCAGTTGGGTCTGTCTTGTTGTACCGAGTCAGTCCTATTTTGTTGGAGTCGGGAGATTTCGGGGGTGTTACCTCGGACATCACTTGCTTGTTTTGTGTTTGTCTTTTCGTTTTCTTTTGAGTCTGTTTCTGCTAGGGAGCCAGTTGTGCCAACAGATTTTGAATGAAACAGCAGTGATTTTTACGCTCTCGCATTTGCTTCTGCCTTGTGCCAGTTATGCCGGAAGTTCTGAAGGAGATGACAGTATTTGACTAAGGACTCTGTCTTTTCTGTGCCTTGAAGTCATTGTAATGACCTGAGTTTTACAAAACTGTTTGAACACTGTGGTGAAAACGAAGAGGAAGGAATTCTTCGGGATTTGCAAAAAATTTGATCAACTGAGAGGAAGAGAGGCGTGCTAAGCCCTTAATGAATGAAATCATGCTTGTTAGTGTGAGTACTGAGAAGGACCCTAGCTTTGATCCAGATTGGTTCTACACTGTCTTCAGCGCGAGCGATTTGTCGCCTTCTTAAAAACTTTCAAAAAATGTTTTGCACGGTCCTGCGAGGACATGTGCGGAATCACTTTTGAGATTGTGCAGCTTAGGATCGCTCTCATCCCCGAGACTTAACTCCTCACTTTCGAACCTTGAACTTGAATTCAGAACGTTCAACGGTCAACTACAATGTGAGGCCTGAGTGGCCAGATTCGAAGCAGCCCATGAATTAGCGGCAAGAAAATCAGATCAAGAAGACCAAATGTCACCAAAAACAGCTTGCGAAGCTAGGTCGGAAGCACCCTTCAAACTAGGGGCAAAGATGTCAGATGTGCTCGAAGAGCCGAAGATGAGTCCTCTTGCAAATCAACAGCCACTCTCCTGGATACGGATGACTTCAAAACCCTACAACCATTTGGCATCGACCAAGCTACACTTTTACCCTTTGAGAGGCTCGCTGGGTCGAAAACCCAGAAGGGCGACCCAGGCAAAAGTTAGAGCGAGACAAAAAAATGTACAAAAAATGCAAAAAGAAAAGAAAAAGAAAAATGCAAAAAAAGAAGAAAAAAAGGGAATGAAAAGAATATAAAAAAAAAGAAAGAAAGAAGAACAAAGCTCGCAAGGTCGAAAACCCACGACGGGCGCCTTGGCAAAAGTTAGAGCCTAAAAAGTGAAGGTTAAAATACCCGAGTGTACCTTAACCCCGAACTACATAAGGCTTGATTCCCATCTTTGGGATACGTAGGTAACTTCATCCTGAAGTCCAGCCGTAAAACACTTCAATTTGATTGTGCCCATGTAATGGTTTTGATCATCTTCGCCTTCTCTGTATCCGAGAATCTGGTTGTGTTCGTCACTTTGAGGACTGCCTACAATGCGCTGCGGTGCCATCCAAACAAGGGGCAACTTTCTGTTGCCATTCAATGCGCCGCGGTGCCGTTCAAACAAGGGGCAACTTTCCGTTGCCATGCAGCTCTCTTCAAGCATGGGGCAATTTTCCTTTGGATCCGAGGTTGTGCATCTCAGGAGTAGGTTTCATGCTCGTTGAGTAAGTGGCCGTTTGTAAAATAGTTTTTGAAAATTTTTACTGAGGTTGACTAATTTTCTCAAAAATTGTTTTCTCAAAAATTGTTCCATCTTTTCCAAAAACTGGACCGTTTCTTGGACCCAAAAAAGGAAAATTTTCAGTGCTCATAGCCTGACTTGCATGATTTCAAATCAAAAATTGAACAAGCATGTTAATCAAACTCTTATGCTAATCAAAATTGTTTTAGTAGAAAACCAAAACAAAAAATGGTCAAAATAATGAACTAGGGGCACAGTTGAGTCAGACTTCCTGTCTTTCCCCCATTTTCACCATACTTGCCAAGAAGGGCACTCTACTTGCCGACAGGGCACCGTATTCGCCAGAAAAGGGCACCACTGAAGCTAATCGCAAAGGGCTGAAAGCTCTCTCATCCTCCAAGCAGCAAGGTATCGAGCCAAGTGCGAAGCACGAACTGGAATAGATCAAGATATTCCACTCCCTCATCTGGATAGATCTGATCACGTCCAAACTCCCCAGCAGAGCATCGTCAACCGATGTTAGCTGCAGATTTGCTACACACCCAGTTGTAGCGCAACCCCTCTGTGGGAGAAACTCACTGTTGTGAGCAGAAGAAGAAGAATCTAGCGGAATGCTAGGGGCAAGACCCTGCAACTTTCTATTTATCCATCAACCACCCAGGGGAGGGATAAAAAATGAGAGATTGAAGAATAGAGAGATGTGCGCTGAGAGAAAAAGTGAGAAAAGGGCTTTTTCAGAAAAACAGAGCCTGAGGGCTAAGTGATGTGAGAATCACAAATGAGAAAGGGTAGGAATAATACCCGGAGAAACTGGCTCCTCGTGCACTGAGAGGTCTCTCGTCTTTGTAACACGTTGGTGTGTCATGTCTCTTGTTTTGTTTGTCTCGATTCTTGCTTTGAGTCATTCCGAGCGTGTCTCGATGTGTTTAGGTTGTTTACCTTTTGTTTTTCGTTGTTGAGTCTTTTTCACCGTGTTCAGTCGTAGGCTCAATACCTGGTCGAAAACTCATCTCTCAATTTCAAAAATAAAATCGTTTTGTACTCAAAGTGTTGTGCCATTCTTCACGTTTGTGCAAAACAAGATTCGTTCTTTCATAAAACCGCACGGTTCAACCCAGGTCATGTGAGAACAGTAAAACCAGGACCTATCTGAAGCTATATGGGTTCCAGACTGCAAAGCAAAAGAAAAGAGGGAAAATCGAAGCATCTGAGTGTGTTTCACCTTCAGCAAATTCCGTGATTGTACTCCGGATGTACTTCCTCAGGCCTTGTCACTACTCTGAAGTATGAGTGTATCTCGGCCCCAAGCTTAAGCCTACTCCAAGTCAGAATGGCAATTAAAGCAACAGCAGATGTTATCTCTATCTGGTATGAACAGGGTGTGCCCGTTTTTTTTTTTTTGAGCTGAGTATGTTGCAAACCCCTCCGAAAGGTAAATCGGAGGTCGCGTTTGAATTTGGTCTCGTTAAGGCTTGTATTCCCTTATTCGGCATTTTGTTTCAAATATGCGTTGTCACGCACGTTCCATTTGTATCGTGATGCACGTTCCAATTGCATTGTTATGCACCCACTTCACTTGCATCGTGATGCACGTTCCAATTTCAAAGTTATGCACCCTTCCACCCGCATTGTTATGCATTCTTCCACTGGTATTGTCATACACACCTTTACTTGCGTTGTCACGCACACTCGTTGTATTGTCATGCACACCTTACTTGCATTTATTTGCATCTTGTGTTATCTTCTACCGTTTATCCTTTTACGCTGAGCAGCGTTTGGGATCGTTGTCCTCTGGGACTTTCTCAGGTTGCGTTGTGCGCGCACTTGAGCGGTTGTTTTCAGACCTCTTCTCACGATTTCAGCGTGGTTAGAGTGTTCTTCTCCTCACACGATTTCAGCGTGTTTGGAACTTATCCCAGGTTGCGTTGTAGACGCGCTGGGCGGTTTGTTTTTACCTCTTCTCATGATTTCAGCATGGTTAGAGTGTTCTCTTCCTCACACGATTTCAGCGTGTTTGGAATTTATCCCAGGTTGCGTTGTAGACGCGTTGGGCGGGTTGTTTTAGGACCTCTTCTTACGATTTCAGCGTAGTTTGAGTGTCCCGTTCCTCACACGATTTCAGCGTGTTTGGATCTTATCTCAGGTTGGGTTGTGCACGCACTTGAGCGGTTGTTTTGACCTCTTTTCACGATTTCAGCGTGGTTTGAGTGTCTCGTTCCTCACACGATTTCAGCGTGTTTGGATTTTATCTCAGGTTGCGTTGTGCGCGCACTTGAGCGGTTGTTTTCGGACCTCTTCTCACGATTTCAGCGTAGTTAGAGTGTTCTCTTCCTCACACGATTTCAGCGTGTTTGGAATTTATCCTAGGTTGCGTTGGGTTGTTTTAGGACCTCTTCTCACGATTTCAGCATGGTTTGAGTGTCCCGTTCCTCACACGATTTCAGCGTGTTTGGATTTTATCTCAAGTTGTGTTGTGCGCGCACTTGGGCGGGTTGTTTTAGGACCTCTTCTCACGATTTCAGCGTGGTTTGAGTGTCCCATTCCTCACGCGATTCCAGCGTGTTTGGATTTTATCTCAGGTTGCGTTGTGCGCGCACTTAGGCGGGTTGTTTTTGGACCTCCTCTCACGATTTCAGCGTGGTTTGAGTGTCCCCTTCCGCACACGATTTCAGCGTGTTTGGAATTTATCTTAGGTTGCGTGGAACGTGCTCCTGATTGATTTTCTTTGTTCTTCCTCCAACTCACGAGTCCAGCGTGGTTGGCGTATGTCACCATTTTGCATCTATTGTACTCTCTGTTGCATCGCATCTATTATCTATTGCATCACATCTATTACATCCATTGCATCGTATCTGTTTTATTGTCTGGTCTAGGAAACCTTAAATCCTCTGGTCTAAGGAGAAATCTTGCATCATCATTCTCGCTGTTTTGCGCATCGTACTTGCATTTCATCACACTATCTTGTGCACTCTCCGGTCTAGGAGACCTTAAATCCTCTAAAGGTGCAATTCCTTTGGTGTTTGTCGTGCCCGAACGACTTCCAGCGGTCTGGTATAGCCACCTGCCTGTGTTAGCAGTGAGTTCCTAGTAGACCAACTGAGACGGTGGAAACTAGAGTTCGAATGGCTCATGCCTAGAACACAAAGGTTCGGGATTTCCGAGACTAAAGTCTGGTTTAAATACCTAGGGGTATATCCTCGGCTTGAAATCTGTATGGCAGCCCCATAGATTGAGATAGCATCTGTATGCGCCTCAATTCTGGATACTGATCCAACCTAGTCTGTCACCCTGTTGGAGAATAGGGAAAGCTGCGACCACAGTCAGGGAGAAAAGTATTACCTGTGGTTCAATTAAGATGCAAAAGCGGGAGATCCCCAACAGCCTGAGGTGAGTCATCACCAATTGCCCCTGTAAGGTACCTCCCTTCTCCTAGCTATCACATTGCATTTTAGTCATTACAGTGCATTGCATAAATCCTCAATTTTCAAACCGGCTTCGCGTAGCGTATAAGTCCAATTATCAAAACCGGCTTCGCGTAGCATATAAGTCCAACTTTCAAACCGGCTTCGCGTAGCGTATAAGTCCAATTATCAAAATCTTTCTGCATATCATTTTGCATCCTGCCCCTAAACTACGCTGGTTTGATTCCTTGCAAAGGGATACGTAGGCAGCCTGCAGGCACAACCATTTATTTGTATATATTTTGTTTGTTTGTCCAAGTCTTCGGCCTTGTCAAAAATGGGTCGTCTCTGGGCTTTGACATTTACTCCCGTCACTTATGACTTCCGAGTTCTGTCAAAGAGGGGCAACTGTAAACACCCCATTTTTGACCGACCTTAAGACTCAGACGTCACCGATTGAGCGCTTGGTGATGTTGCATAGTGTGCTCATTCTGAGGTTGCGGAGTCTCGACTGCGAGCCTTGCCTCCAGACTTCCAGACCCTTTTGTACATTGCCTCGGTTTGTGAACCAGGTCCTGTTTTCTTTGTTTTCTCTTCCTAAAGGGAGGAAGAGGTCTCGTAGATCATCTCTCAGTGGCCGTTGACTACGTTTCGTGGTCGTAGGCCATTTTTCCCGTTTAGAGCCCGGTTTCCGATTTTTCGGAGCCGTCGGCCGTGTGCCTCGGTTCGGGACCGCTTAACCACCTCCGTTTGCTCTGGTTTTTGGCATACACCTTATTTCCTCCCTTTTGAGGGACACAGTGGCCCGAGAGACCAACTTCGTGGTCGCACGCCACCTCCGGTGCCTAACAGCCTATTTTCGGGGCCTCGGGCCGCGCGTTTTGGCCCCTGAACCCTCGTTTTGCATCAGTTAGGGTTCATTTTTGAAGATTTTAGACCAAAAAATTCTTGATCAAAATATTTTTAGACCTTAAAACCCTCTCTTTCAAAACATTTTTGAAATAAAATTTTTACGATGTTCCGAGGCTCGCATTTTGTAAAATGTTGCGCTTTTCGGTAAACCGAGCAAGGACAAAGTGGAAATGAATGAAAGAGAGATGAAATCTTTGAAAAATCTTTCGAAACACCTTGTCTAGGGGTTTGGAGTTAAAGAAAAGAGGAGAAGAGAAAGGAAAACTAGTTTGGGAGAAGTTCGGCATGAATCCGGGTAGGACCGAATCTGCGCGGCTTCACCGAAACGGGCATAACTCTTTGCACAGGAGGAATTTTGATGCGAGGTTGGTGCCGTTGGAAAGCTAACTTCCGGGGCTTTAATGTGGCCACATGGAGAACAAGAAAATCAGGTGGCCGGCCAGCTTTTTTTGGTCAAAAGTGGTTTAGCATGAATTTGGGAAAGAGAGAAAACATTGCGCGGCTTCACCGAAAAAAGAATAACTCTTTGCACAGGAGTAATTAAGGTATGAGGCCACCACCGTTGGAAATCTTATTTCTGGGGCTTCATTTTTCACTCAAGAATCTCCTAGAGCCAAGTCCAGGTGGAGGAGATATGGTTGGTTGAAATCCGTTTGGACCGAATCTGCGCAGCTTCACCAAAACTGGCATAACTTTTTCCACAGGAGGAATTTTAATGCAAGGTTTGCGGCATTGGAAAGCTAACTTCTGGGGCTTCATCCTAGGGGTTGGCCAGCCACCTTGACCCTTTTGAACTGGCGGGACGGCCATGAGAGGTGGCCGGCCTGCCACCTGAACCTTTTGCACCTGGTCGGCCAGATTCCTCTCCCTGAGTTCATTCCAGCTGTGCCCTCTGTTTTCCCCAAAACCCCTGCCCGAGGGTCTGCCCTTTTGGGGGGGAAATTTGAATTCATTTTTCCCCCCTTTTTTCGTGGCCTCTCCTTTATATAACCAGCCTCTCCCCTTCACTTTTAGGGGTTACAAAATCAGCCAAGGCTTCCCCCTCCCTTCTCCCTCCATTTTCACTATTCAAAGCTCCAAAACCCTAAGATTCTTCACCATTTACACATCAACCCATAGCACAACACCCCCACACTCCATTCCAGCCCCTTGAAGCTAATTTCCAGAGGTTGAAAACTCAGAAGTTTGGTCCAAAAGCTGCTGGTTCATTGCTCTTCAAGGGTAAGCACACATTTTCCTTAAACTTGCATTTTTTTGCTTCATTTATAAGCCATACTTGCAAGAATTTTTGGGCTCCAACCTGAACTATAAATACTCTTATTTTGAGCTTATCTTCATGTTTGATCAAGGGTTTTTCTCTGTTTGAAGCCACCTGCTACCTCTTTCCATTTATCTCTCTTTTAGGGCTATTTCTTGCATGATATGTTAGCCCTGTTTGTAAGCATTTCTGGGCTTCGAGTCAAATTGTAAAGTTCTTTATTTTGAGCCCCTCTTCAACTTTGTTGAAGGGCTATTCACTGTTTGAGGCCAGATACTGCCTCTTGCTTGCTATCTCTCTTTTAGGGCCATTTTTGCATCATATTTTAGCCTTACTTGTGAGCATATTTGAGACTTTCCATAAACTGTGAAATATCTTTTTTTGAGCCCCTCTTCAACTTTGTTGAAGGGCTCTTTACTTTTTGAGGCCATCTGCTGCCCCTTGTCTCTAATCTCTCTTTTAGGGCTATTTTTGCATGATACGTTATCCTTATTTGAGAACCCTTTTGGACCTTGACCTAAACTGAAAATAATCTTTTTTTGACATCATCTTCATGTTTGATTAAGGCCTATTCTCTGTTTGGGGTCATCTTCCCCTATGCATGCTTCATTCTTCCATGATTAGGGCCATACATGTGAGCATTTGCATTGGCCTTGTTTTGGCCTCTTAGCCACTGAAATCCAGTGGATTTTCAGTGGCTTTGATGCATTTTTGAGCCTCAAAATCAGAGGGGGATGACCCCCTCTCACCTTGACTTGTTTGATGGTCATTTTGGCCTCCCAAAGGGACCCCTCTTTGCATGCTTCTTAGCCACTCTTCAGGGCCAATTTGATGAGTTTTAGGGCTATCATATTTAATTTTCAGAGTTTTTTGTGCCATGCTAAGTGTCCTTGATGTATGTGCTTAATAACCCCTTTGTATGCCCTCTAAAAGAACCCATCATTTGTGCATGTGTTGGTTGCATTTCAGAGGTTATTCGGGCATTTTTTGGCATTTTTTATTCACTGATTTTTGCTGGTTTGATGAGATTCCATACGCTTCATGTACTTGCCATGTAAACCATGTTTGCTAGTCAAAATTGCATGCTATGTTAGGCCATCTTGCTAGCACCTTTTGGCCATGCTTTGAACTAAGAAAGTTCATATTTTGGGACTGCCTTGATTCTGTCTTCATGCTTCATGATCAAATAATGCATGCTTTGTATAGCTATAGGTCATTGCGTATGCCTAGTTTTGAGTTTTGGGGTTCATCTCATGCATCGGGTGCCATATTGCCATGTTTCGGGGCTGTTTAGCATCATATTTTAGTGTTGAAATTCGCATGTTTGTATGCCATATTCTATGCATTGCCATGCTTCGGTAGAGTGGCATTCGTGCCTTAGGGTCGGTCCTCGGTTCGCGTGCATGTGTGCACGCATCTCGGGTGTCTCATTTCCATCTAATGGCCGCTGATGTGAGTGTGGCTGAGGTCCATTCATGTTGGCGTAAGCCCATATTGCATTGTGTATGCCATTTCATTTCATAGCATTGCGTATGCTAGGTTGTATGTTAGAGCATCGTGTATGCCTTGTCACATCGAGCATTGTGTATGCCGTTTCATAGCATTGTGTATGCTAGGTTGTATGTTAGTCGCATTCATGCATGTCATGCATATTGCATTGTGCTTGGGATAGGAGTTAGCCCGAGCACGGGAAACGAGGGACGTTTCGTACTCCGAGTGACGGAACGTGTCTCAATTCCCGGTCGCCGACACTCCGGATTAACCATGATGGAGTCTTGGTCTTGTTGTGTTTATATGTGCATTCATTTCATATTGAGTCATGCAATTCGACTCCTCGGCCATCATGCATCGAGATGCGCGATTGGTGGCACGAGGATCGAGGACTACACTCTCTGAAGAGTAGTCAAGCATACATATGTGAAAATACATTGCCATGCCCCTTTCTTGCTCTCTGTTGCAGCAAATCAGAAATCGGCAGCCTTCCGGAGCTTGGCACAAATCCCGAGAACAATTGCAAACAGAGGCAAACTGGGGCATCACAATGGATTTCCGCGCAAGGCAACTCAAGCATGTATCATCCACCATCCGGAGCAGAGTCGAGGCAGTCCCTAGCTTGCATGCTAGTTTATAGCTTTCCTAGTTTAATTTGTTAATTAATTAGGATTTTGTAATTATTCGGACTGTATATTATTTATTCGGACCCTCCGAGCGAGGGCAATGTTGTAATAAGTGTGCGTGCATGCGTGTGATGTATGTCTTCCAACCCCACGTCTTTCTCCCTTTTATTTACCAGCTTATAATGGTTAGAATAGGGCATGTTTCAATTAGCATACAGTATGACAGCATGTTTGCATCATTCATCTGTTTTGCATGCACCGGGCTCGGCGCATCATACTAATTGCATTTGTATTTCAATTCCAAGTTGAATACATGTTAGTTGTAACATTTCACATGCCATCTTTAGAATAGCCGAGCCTGCTTGTAGTTGCATTTTGCATATGTTGCATTAGGCACTTCTGTATAGTTAGGATCATGCATGGATTTCTAACATTGTTTCTGTTTTGGCTTGGAGTACTCGGTAAGTTTTTATGCTTTAGCATCCTTGCATGTGTGTGAGTGACTGCCATGATAGCATGCTTACCATGAGGCTATGTGCTTATGTGATATATCTGCCTGAATGCCTGTGGGTGAAGGTTGGGTTATTTGGATTGGAACAAATCATTCACTATGAGTTTTAAGCCCACTAGATAGTGGCAAAATCATATTTTCTAAGCCCACCCGAGGGTGGCAAAATCTGCATTTTAAGCCTACTTGCGAGTAGCAAACCATCTTTCAAAAACAAACATGAAGTGTTTTGTTCCAATTCAGGCGACCCGGTCTATACTTGTATGTTGTGTGCATCACATAGTAAATCTAGGCTAATAACCGGAATAAGAATGCATAATGTTTTCAAAACTAGATATCATGGTTAGTAGAGGCCGATCTTTGATCGGGCGAGCGGGGGTGCTCACGAAGTGACCTTCTCCAATCGTACCCAAGTTCCTGAGCCGAGGCAACTTTGGTGATGACGGACACGTGGCCTTAGGCAACGAGTCAGGGTTTCCTAAATTTCTCAAAATAAAATATTTATGTGGCGACTCTGTATCTGGCAAAGCAGTCCATGTTTGGCACTTCTTTCTAAAAATCTGTTTTCTCAAAACGATTTGCCGGATTTGGACTCTTTGGTTCAGATTAAGAACCGTGACAATTTTTGAGTCCTGAACTATAGTGAGCCCTGAGGGCGCGTCTACAGGTGCCATAGAAATCGGCGCTGTGTCGGGCACTAAATCAATGGAGAACTCAATCTCATGGTGAGGTGGCAAACCAACGAGATCCTCGGGAAAGACATCTGAATACTCACAAACCACCCTTGGTAATACTATCTGAGTCTCATCACACTCACTATTCAAAAGGCTAGCAAGAAGACCACTAAGCTCACTCCGCCCTCGCAGATCATACACCGGTGGCAACACACTACCAACCCGATCCCCCAAGAAATGAAAACATTCCCCGCTCAAGGTACATACTGTGACCCTCTGGCGGTAGCAATTGATAACAGCCCGATATGACGATAGCCAGTCCATACCCAAGATAACATCAAAACCCTTCATGGGCATAACTACAAAAGGGAACAGAAGCCGATGATCGGCGACCTCTATATCACAACCTCTACATCCGTGCCTCAAAATCAATTCACCCCCAACAGGTGATACAACACATACAGGAGATGCTAATTGTGCCAACTCCAATTCCAAAACAGATGCAAATGCAGCAGATACAAAGGAATAAGACGCACCCGTATCAATCAAAACACTAGCAACCGAGTTGCAAAACAGAAAGGTACCTCTCACAACTGATGGGACCGATACCAGGTCCTGCGCGGTAACAGCATACACACGCCCAGTAGGCCCCTGATCCACCTGCTCACCCCTCGGAGCATACGACTGCTGCACAGACTGGGACGACGAAGCTCCCGGATTGGCCCTCGAGGCCTGCACAGACTGAGCTGGCTGAAAACCCTGCGTCTGCCTAGAACCAGACGCGCCCAAAGTGGCACTCAACTGTGGGCAAAACCTCTTCAGGTGCCTAGGCTGACCACACTGATAACAAGACAAGGGCTGGCCCTTGCCCTGACTCTGGCTCTGCGACCTAGCTGAAGATGAAGCAGCTCTTTGACCTCCTCCCCTCTGTGGGCAAACCGAAGCATTGTGGCCCAGCTAACCACACTTGAAACAGGTGAAGTCTCCCTGATTGCCTCTCCCCGAGCCTGCACTTGGCACTGGAAAGGTCGATCTAGCAACACCACCCTGAGACTGCTGAGGGTTAGCACCCCTCTGTCTCCTGCCATCACCCTGACCATCCTGGCTCCTCTTGGAGCCCCTTTGTCCCTCCTCCTCCTGCATCATGATCTCCATATGGGCTGCCGCATCAACCAAACGCCCATAGTCTCGGATCATAGAACCACCAACTCTCATCTTGAGGCCGCGCCTCAACCTCTTCTCAAACTCGATACAGTGGCGTTCCTCGAATGCCACAAGTTTAGGTGCGAACCTGGACAGCTAGTAAAAGCAGCCTCATACTCGGCCACTGAAGAACTCATCTGCAAAAGTTGGCAGAACTGGTCTCTTAGCTTCTCCCTAACTGCTGGAGATAAGAACTTCTCCTGGAAAGCACCTACAAAAGCCTCCCAAGTGCCATCCAAACGACCCTTCACGAATTTCCACCACTGACCCGCATCCCCCTTCAGCTGGAAAGATGCCAAGGTCACTTTCAATGCTCCGTCCTCAATGCCAAACATCTCGAACGTCTTACTCATCTGCTCCAACCACTCGTCCGCTTTAAGTGGCTCTTTCGGATCCCCAACAAACTCATCCAGATTAGACTGGAAGAACTCCCTCTTCAAGAAGGAAGGCCCTGCCTCAGCAACCTAGGCCTGCACTGGAGCCTGAACTGGATTCTTAGCTCTGAGAATACCCATAGACTCCCTCAAAGCATCGGCTATCCCTCGGGCCAAAATGCCCATAGCCTCCTGACCTGCTGGCTCGGCCACATTGGCCTGGCCAACCCCCTCCTGCTGTCCCGGAATATCATCCGGTATAGGCATCTCCTGCCTCCTAGGCCTACCTCGCCTACCACCACGTCCTCGTTCTGACATCCTAATAAAGGTAACGAAGAACATTAGCACATTCACAAATGTGCCGAAGCTATAACACTCGCGTCCTAATGCATGGACAACTGTAATTCATTCCACGTAAGCACATAAACACATAAGCACTTACGAATTTCATTTCCGGATAATGATAGTCCCGAAGCATTACTAGAGTTCCGGATAGAAACAACATTGATCAAGTGCTTTTCCAACAAGACTCACAGAAACCCAAGGATCCAATCAATATCCTAGAAACTAAATCCCATACCCAAATAGTCACATAAACATGTTATCACATAAACACATTACATTACACTTAAGTCTCTAACAAGCGAGACAAACCCATTGTGATACTAATCACTTCCCACATACCCAAAGTATTCGAACCCGGTACGTTCTGATACCAAGTTGTAACACCCTCAAAATAAACCCACAAATCATCCAACCATAGCATGCTTAGACATAAGAGAATAAAGCATAAATATATTCCATCAGAGTAATCTTTACAGAATGTATTACATGTTGATATCAAAAGTAAATGCCTTATGGGCTTATAACTTTCCAAGTCAACACTTGGTTACAAAAAGAGAGTACTAACTCTATACAAAGAAAGCCCTTGGCTTGATATACATGTAATACAACCAAAAACACAAAACAATCCATCAGTCCCAAGCCTCCCAAGCTACGTCCTTGGAGGTGGCATGCTACCTGTACCTGAAAATGATGTCCCATATAGGGTGAGCCACAGCCGAGTAGAAACACACTAAACCAGCTATGAACGATGACTAAAAGATTAGCAGTTGATAGATGGCCCACACTGATACATCCACATATATCACATTCCGGTTTCATGACATTACGTCCATGTTACATTTCATTTCCCATTTCCTTTTCAACTTTAAGTTTGAAAACAAGGCTCAACACCTAGCCAAATGACTTAATGAGATCGAGACTGAACTTTAAAACAATTTCGAAATTCATGATGGATACACATTTTAATGCTGTATCGATAACACATAAACCATTTCCATACTTTACGAAAGATACACATTTCGGTGCTGTATCAACTTAACATAGATTCATTTCTATACTTCACAATTGATAATGATATACATTTTAGTGCTATATCAAATCAATTCGAACACTTCCATAATCAACACTTGATACACATTGTAGTACTGTATCAATGTCACACAAAATCCGGTTTAGAGGTCCATCCCCTATTTTCCCCTAAACCGTGGAGTGCATCCCCTATCTCCTCCCACACAACACATGTATATAAACATAGATCATATACAATCAATCAATACATAAAGTCAATGTATTATTCCAATCGCTATATTCGATAGCATACTCAATTGATTAGTTTTAGCTTGGCTAATCATCATGCATTGTCTACAACAATCAAGACTATCATCTACCAATAGCCCAAAGCAGTTATTTCTATACTAAAAATAAATGCACCAAATGGATATATAATCAACATTTTAACTAGGTGAGTGATGAATGAATCTAACTACACCTTTTAATCCCATACACATCCAATCCCAACATTCTCAATTCAATTCCTCTTTTCTTCAAATTAATTGTACCAATTAATCTATCAATGTAATTAGGGCATTTCCCACAATTAACATCACAACCCCAAGGTTCCATTTTCACTAATAATCCAATATTGATCTCAATTCTCTATGCTAAACATGCATATAGGTTTACATAAACAAAACCCTAACTTTTGTAAAATTACACAAAAGGCCCAAACTTCCTCATAATTACACAACAACCCCCGACATATCAAAATACTAAAATTCAAAGACAAAGCTCATAAAGAGGAATAGGATATCCCTACCTCGAAGTTAGAGCTCAAACGGAGGAGATGACGAAACTCAAAGTGCTCCAAAACTCAATATGCTCGGATCAAAACGTAGCCCTTGACGATCAACACAACTTTTGTAAAGGCCAACAGAAAGGGAAGCACTCTAACTAGATCAAACCCTAGAGAGAAGGGAGCTTCTAGAGAGAGGAGCTCTCAAAAACGGCTTTTTGAAAAGTAAGAGAAAGAGAGAGGAATTGTAAAAAGTGATTCAAAAATGCCCAACTGCTATCTGATATACGACAGGTCCGCTCGAGCGAAAAACACAGCGCTCGAGCGTCAAGAACAAGAAACATGGTCCGCTTGAGTGCAAGAATGTCCGCTCGAGTGCCAAGACACAGAGATAAAGCACACCCGCTCGAGCGCGAAAACCAGTCCGCTCGAGCGTAGATTTCCCCCTCCCAGAACTTTCACAGACAAGACACTACCCGCTCGAGCGCCAAAAGGTCCGCTTGAGCGCAACCAGCTCGAGCATAAGAAAACCCGCTCGAGCGTAGAAATCACACCTGCAGAAGTTTTGCAGGGGCACAAAATGCTGGAAGGGTGTAAACCCCGCTCGAGCGCAGGAATACCCGCTCGAACGAAACGACCAAAAATTGGGCAACAAGAAATTAGACCAAGGCTCAACCCACCTGCTCGAAACATGCCCAACACATCCCAAAACTCAATCAAATGAAATTAAAGGACGACAACAAGGTAGACAAAACCACCAACCCCACGGAACCGAGTCCGGAATACAACTGAACAGTAAAAGGAATACCAGGATCGCTATATTATTTAATTGACATTTTATTTAATTTCATTAGATTTTTTTATTAACATAATTTTTTATTGATGTTTTATTTATTTAATTAAAAAAATGAATTAGATAAATTTTTATTTAATGTAGCAAAAAAAATTAAAATATTAAAGATAGATTTAGTATTGTTATTATTTAGTAAACAATTGAAAAATGTAAAATAATCTATTGAGTATTTATCATTCTTCATAATGTTCCAATCAAACATTGGATTCAATAGGATAGTCCTTTCTAAATATCTAATCACATGATAAAACAAATATAAAATACATATCATTTTCAATCAAATAGTCCAGGAATTATATATCTCACGATTAATAATTCAATGGATTACAATCTCCCTTTATTCAGTCCGTCCAAATAAACATGGCATTGTAGTATTTGAATAATGAATTTAAGTAATAATTTAAAAAGGAAAAAAAAAATCATTTACTTGCCTAAATATGCAAAAGGGGACTTACTGCGGGTACTAATAAGTACACTTATTGTCCAATAGATTCTATGAGAATTGATGACATTTTTTATCAAATACAATTAAAAATGTCACTAATTATTAATTTTCAGCGACAGTTTAAAAATTATCATTAAAAAATGTTACTAATTATAAATTTTAGTAACAGTTTAAAAAAATCGTCATAAAAACGTTACTAATTTTTAACTTTTAGTTTCAGTAACAGTTTGAAAAAAAAATTACTGAAAACGTCACAAATTATAAATTTTAACGACAATTTATAAAAACCGTGACAAAAAAAAAAGAGTCAATAATTGTCAATTTTTAGCGATATATACAAAAAAATTATATTTAAGGACGATTTTACTAGGATTTATTTTTAATAGGACTTGATGGGAATTAAATTCAACTATTAGGACCTATTGTTAGTTTACCTTATGGGAATTATAGCTTTACGTATCTCTCTAAATACAAATCATATTTTTTTGCTTTATTATTTTGAGATAAACTCCCCTTCATACCTCATCTCTTCATATTAATGATTCAAATCGTCTATCTCATAAGTCCCGCAATGAAGGTCATCCATACAAAAAAATTAGTTTCATCAAACAACTAGAAACATAGGAACAAATCGTATTTTGTTTTATAAAATAGATAGTTTTAAATTTAATTATATTTACCATTTATTTTATAAAACAAAATCGATTTATTTTTGTATTTACAATTTTCTGATAAAGTTGATTTTTTGCATAGATAATTTTTATTGTGAGGCCTATAAAATAGACAGTTTAGATTATCGATGCAGGTTCAAATTGAAACTTATAAAAAGAATATAGAAAAATATGAAGATATCTATATAATAAGGCAAGAGGCTTTTTGAAAATGTCTTAAAATGTATGAGAGATACATTTTGAATCAAGGGTTTAGATCCATTCTAATAAATATCAATGGTTGAGATGATGTTTGATTCCCGCCCAAACGCTCATCTCTCTCTCACTCCCACGTCTGCCCAAACAGACGCCTCTCTTTACACGTTCTCTCTCTACACATTCGCTCATCGCCGCCATTGAAGGGAAAGATCGAACTTGGCTCATCGACACCTACCCTCCTCGCACTCGCACCCACACCCGCTCCTTTCAAACCCATTGTTGCTGCAATTCAAACCCATCGTTGATTGAGTTCCGTTCATCGCCGCCATTGAAGATCGACACCCACCCTCCTGGCTGCACCCATCCCTCTTTGCTCGGCTCCCTATCGTTGCTTCAATTCAAATCCATCATTCTTCGGTTCAACAGAGATAAGTTCTTCAGTTCCAGAGGCTTTAATTGTTTATGGGTCATTTACATTGGGCTCCATAGTAAAACCCATAATTTTTTGAATCAACTAATACATTTTATTAGTTTTTGGTTGTGGTGAACAATCTGATCTGAATGTACCATGGCTTTGCTCTTCTTCTGCTCTATCCTGTTCACCAGTCTTAATTTCCCTTTTCATTGGAGGCCGTAACGATGACAATGACCCTACTCTTCTTCCAAGATTTATAGTGTGTGCTATTATTAGAGGGGAGAGAGAGAGAGAGAGATTGATATTTATAAACAGAAAAAACTATATTTTTATATATTAAATAGGGAATTTTAGAGAGAGAAATGTTGGGTCTAGAGCGGTAGCTAATATGGAGAAGGATTTTGATTCAAAGCTAAGGATTGAGAGCAATTCTTCCAATGGAGGGAACATACCCAGATCTAAGAGCTTTGAATTGGGCAGTGTCTATGGCGTTGGTTCTTATTCCCAGATCTAAGAGCTTTATTTATTAATTCAATTTTATTATTATTATTATGAATTAATTTGATTTATGTTGATTTATTATGGTGTTTTAATGATTTATGTTCATTAGAGATTAAGTTAGTTAGAGTTTGTTGTTGAATTGCCAAGCAAAGAGTTTGCTTTTTGAATTAAATCACATAATAAAAATATGTAATGAAATCTCTTCTTTGTATACCAAAGACCTTAGGAACACTTATTTCTTAAATTTTCCCTCTAACATTAGTAAGAGTTGAAAAAAATAAAACCCAAAGAAAATATTGATTGATTTTTGTAACTTAATGTTTTTATCTGTCATTAATTTGTATCTGTGTTGACAATGTGTTGTGTTTTTTGGTAGTGTTTGCATTGGGTAATCTATTATTATTGTGCAACATTGTTTGTGTTTAGTTTGAATTGGGTGGTCTATGAAAAACCTTTTAATAGTGTGACAATGCGTGTGTTTGTTTTGAGTTGGGTAGTCTCTTTTAATTATCATATTGGCTCTTTTCTGTATTTTACAGGTGAATGAAGACTAGAAGCGAATGGTAATATCGGCTCCCTTTTATAGGTCTACATTTTGTATCTCTCTAATGATTTTGTATTTATTGTTCTTGTAATAACCCGACCCTCATACATGTTTTCTGATATATTTTCAGTTCCTTGTCCTGCGCATTTAAATGCTTATTGTGAACTTCCATGTTAAATTAAGTTAATTAAGTGAATCCAATGTTTATGAATGTATATATGCTTAACAAGAAAAGTATCTGTTACATTTAGAATGTCTGAATCAGAAATTGGAAGCCTTAAAGGCTGAATTATCTGAAATTGATTATATATATGTGATCAGCATAATTTTTAAGTAATATTAAGCATGTTTACGAAATTTCAATTTCGGAATGATTAAACGATTGGATTTTGTCCTTATTCACATTTTATATAAGTGTCTATGCTTCTTGAACATTGACTTATACCCATTTCAAGAAAATCTCATGAGAGAGAGAGATTAGGGAAGAAAAGGGCTTGAAAGGAAGTTCTTCAAGAAGAAGGTTAAGAAACCTTGTGAGGGTTATAGAATTTGAACTCAAGGTATGTTAAATTTACTCTACATAAGCTCTCTCTTGATCATGTATGATGAGGAAGGGTTTGTTAGTTTCATATTTTTACAATTAGGGTTTGTAATTGAGAATTGGGTGTGATTCATGTTTGATTACAAAGTTATTCTCATCAATTAGTTGCTTTGAGATCTAATTTAAGTGTTGTGTGGGATTGACACTTCAATCTTCGGTTTTCATGTCAACCCATGAAATTATACCTATGTAATGTGTTATGAACTTAAGATTAATGATCTAAATTATATTAGGTTGATTATATGTATTGTGATTCCTATTCACATGATTTCTAAGCAAAATCTAGCAAGTTATGGATGTATTTTAAGCCTTGCTTTAAGTGAACAAGAGAGGGTTTTGGATGATTTTTTGGGTGAATTTCAGACTGTCAAACAGGGCCCAGGCCGCACATGCGGAGGCCATGGCCACACGTGCGGAGAAGAGGGAAAAAAATAGGTTTTCATTCTGTTTTTGGGCGCTCGAGCGGCCGGGTTCTTCCGCTCAAGCGGAATTGGGCCGCACGAGCGGCCAAAGTGGGTGCACGAGTGGCCACCCCTGTTTCAGCATATACTGAGTTACTTTGAACAAGCATATCTTTTGCATCTGGACTCCGTTTTGAGTGATTCTTGAGCCTAAAATCAAGCCCCGGAAGTCTACTTTCCATTGGTGGTGGTCTAACTCCAAAATTCTAAGTACAGAAATAATTATGCCCAACTTAGTGACGACTGTTCACTTTCTGTTTACTGAATTTATACCGTTTCTTCGTCTGAACCTTTCTCCTATCAATTCCTCCTATTTTATGATAACCTATGGAGGACTAATGAGTCTAGAACCACAATAGCTATTGAGTAAGGAATAAAAAGAGATTGGTTTTATTCTCATAATCTGCTATGTGCATTATGTTTGTAGGTCAAGATAAGGACATCGTTCCACCGCTATCAGAGACCTACCACTGTGAGTAATAGTACGGCAAATGTACATTTTACTTACCGTTAATGACTATAGTTACTAACGCTCTATTCTGTGTAAATGATTACATTAACATTTATATCGGTTGAGAATCAGTGTGAACTTGTATAAATGTTGGAAGATTTGTATACATCGGTATGACTTTGGAACCTTTCTGCTCTATCACTAACGAACATTAATGCTCTGTTATCGATAAGCAAACTACGCCATTCTTAAGAAATAAATGGAACTTATGTTCATCCAGAAAGGATGGTACTCGTGTGAATCGAAGATTATTCGGTTGTATTATACATGAATCTAAGGTTATTCAGGACCTATAATATGAACACAAAGGTCTACCACGGTTATATGACCCACGTTCTGATATGAATTATTCTGTCTCTATTGACCATACTGTCATGATACATGCGTCTTCCGTTATTAAATGTTATTTATTATCTACAAGTTAGCTATATTGATTCACAACGAATAAATGGAACGTATGTACATTATTTATGGGACCTATGGTATCTCCGTATCTCTGAAATGTGTTACCTTTTGCTAACAATTATCAGTAACGTTCTGTTAAACCTATATTACCGATGGTAATTCATGTGAATAATGGGAAGAATGTATGTAATTTCTGTATGATGCTGAAATTAATCTGTTCTGATGATTTCTGGTATGGAGCAAAGTGCTGTACGGAACTAAGTGCTACACTTTGGTGGCTACACTTTGGTGGGAGCCACCTCTAGAATCCGTACGAGCCACCTCTTGAGTCCATACACATGTTATTTCTGGGCCGCTAGGCCGTTCTGTTATTTCTGGGCCGCTAGACCGTTCTGTTAATTCTGGGCCGCTAGGCCATTTTGTTATTTCTGGGCCGCTAGGCCGTTCTGTTAATTCTGGGCTGCTAGGCCGTTCTGTTAATTTTGGGCCGGTAGGCCATTCTATTATTTCTGGGCCGGTAGGCTGTTCTGTATCTATTAGGCCTATGGCCGTTCTATACATTAGTGGGCTTTAAGCCATTTTGTTAAGAAAACTGGACCCATGGCTGTTCTGGAAGTAATTACAAAATGTAGTTAATCATATGCCTCTGTAGTTATATGCTTTATTACTCAAGTTAAACATTACATTATTTATGTACTATTATTCACTGAGTTTCACTCATCCTGTATTTTGTCTGTTTCTGTAGGTAATCAACCAAGAGACCAGTCCTAACCCTTAAGGCTCGTCTCTCTCTTGTCAACCTCGGTGTGTCCAGGCACTTAGCTGAAGCTCGTACATTTTGTAAAGTGTTGTTAGTTTTTTTGGGATTATGCTTTGGTTGTCTTTCATTAATATTTTTGTTATACGCCCAATTGTGGGGCTGAGTTGAAGTATATGTGTGTAAGTTTTCTGTATATTATTTACCTAATGTGATGTGTGATCCTGGCATAATAGTGGTAGCTCAATGGAATAGATTTTTGTTATCAAGTGCTTCCGTTCAGGCCCCATACGTTACATGTATCGATTTTATGTCCGTTTTTGATGTAGTCATGACCAAAGCTTTTAGGGGCGGTTTTGGGGTGTGACAGTTCTGGGAGTTACAATATTAAACTAAACGTGCACTTCTTTGATTGATGAGTGTTGAAAGAGTGGCAATCTCAAGTGAGCGACAATTGGTGCATACTTCGTTCAATTTGTTTGAAAAGATATGATAATGTTTGAAGGCACATTTCTCTTTCATCTTTATCCTAAATGGCATCCAAAGTGGTAAACTCACATGAATTTTATAAAGTTTTATGTTCCACAGTTATCTTAGTAGTGAAAATGGAATTTTTTTAAAATATATATTTTTGGAAGGGTGACACTTTTGCAAAGTAAATTTTAAATTTTCTACTTTTTTCCACGGTATATACTATGAAAATATGTCATATTCCTAAATACTCTCCTATTTAGACTTTATGTTCCTAAATAATTTTTTGAAATATGTCACATTCCTAAAGTACTTTTGCTTTTTTGATCTTCTTCCTTATTCATGCTAAATACTCTACCATTGTTGGTTGGATATGAATCTATAGGAATTGGATGAGATGAAGAAGCTTTTGAAATAGTCCGAGGTTGTTCATTGATAGAAGGAAACAAACCAATGGCACCCTTGAACTCTCCAATTAAGGTAATCTCTTCAAACTTCCATGTTGTATGATTTATTTTTTATTTTTTATAGAGAAAAGATTCAACCATTTAAGTTGTTTATATGGGAGTGCCTGTAACGCCCTCAAAATAATACATGGAATCCCACATTATTGACATGCGTAGACATAAGTAAACAAAATTTAATTTCATTCATCAGAGTATTCCTTACAAATGTATTACATGTTGACAACAAAAGTAAATGCCCAACGGGCTTACAACTTTCCAAGCCAACACTTGGTTACACAAAAGAGAGTACTAACTCAAAACACATTAAGCCCTTGGCTTGAATTTACATGTAATACATAAAAGATGTCACAAAAAGTCTTTCAGTCTCTAGCCTCCCAAGTTACGACCTTGGAGGTGGCATACCATCTGCACCTGAAAATGATGTCCCATAAAGGGTGAGCTACAGCCCAGTAGAAATATACTAAACCAAATATAAGCAATGACTAAAACAAATAGCATTTGATAGGTGGTTAACACTTATAAACCATTTTATATCACAATCTTGTTCCATGACAATTATGTCCATGTTACATTCCACTTTCCTTTACTTATCCAAATCATTTTATATACATGGCTCAGAACCTAGCCAAACAATTCAATGAGACTATAACTTGTATACCAACACTTCAATATTTCACGACAGATACACATGTTTGATACATCATTATCATATTAAGACACTTCCATACTTCACAAATGATACACAGATTTGTTGTATCAATACTTCAATTTAATACACATATTTGCTGTATTAATGGAGTCCATCCCCTATTTCCCCCCAAGCAGGTTTGAGAGTCCATCCCCTATCTTCCCTCAAACCATGGAGTACATCCCCTATTTCCTCCCACACAATACACATATTCCAAGTATATAAACAATTATCATATACAGGAATCAATCAATACATATAATTGATGTATTATTCCAACTGTCATACTCAATGACATATTCAATGTGATTAGTTTCAGTTTTCCCTAATCAACATACAGTGTCTACAACAATCAAGACTATCCTCCACCGATAGCCCAACGCAGTTATTTCTAAATAGAAAATAAATGCATTAAACAAATACAATATCAACTTTTACATGGGTAAGTGATAAATTAACCCATCTACACCATTCAATCTCATAACTCTCCAATTTCACAATTTCCAATTCAATTTCATATTTTCCCAAATTAATTATACCAATTAATTTATCACAATAATTAGGGCATTTTTCCCTAATCCTCAATATCAACCCTAAGGTCCAATTTCATTGATAATACAACGATAATCCCGTTACCCAATGACTTACATACATATGGCTTTTAATATTTGAAAACCTGCCTTTTATAAATTACACAATAACCCCAACTTTTTCAAAAATTGCCCAACATCACCAACTAATCAAAATGACAAAAATTAAAGACAAAGCTCATAAGATAGAGTAGAGTATCCCTACCTCGAAGTGAAGAGACCAAAGGGAAAGATGGTGAAAAACCAAAGTGCTCCAAATCCAAGATTCTTCAGATTAAAAGGAAGTCCTCAACACCCTCTATCTTTCTTACAAAGAACTTAGGATAGAAACACTCAAGAACTAGATCAATCCCTAGAGAGAAGGTGTTTAGAGAGAGAGAGCTCGGATCTAGGGTTTTGAAATCAAAAGAGATGAAAAAGTGAAGTGTTTACCCACTGCTGTCTGCTGATATAACACAGGCTCGCTCAAGCGAAGAAGTGGTCGCTCGAGCGACCAGACACAAACAAGACTCGCTTGAGCGTAGAAAGCCTCGCTAGAGCCAACAATCCAAACCTTCGGGTCTGCAACCCAGAAGCACGCTCGAGCGACAGAATGCTCGCTTGAGCGAAGAAACCCAAAACATAGACCTCGCTCGCTCGAGCGAAGGAAAGCTCGCTCGAGCCAAGAATCAAAACCATTAGGTCAGAAAAAGACACAGACGCAAGCTCGAGTGCAGGACTCCTCGCTAGAGCCACCAGACACAAAACTCAACTCTCGCTCGAGCGAAGGAAACCTGGCTTGAGCGAAGGATCCAAAACAAAGAGCTCGCTCAAGCGACAAAAGGCTCGCTCGAGCGAAGAACCAAAATTCTGGGCAGCAACCATTTGCTCCCAATCACACCCAACCTGTAATAAACCTGCCCAAAACATCCTATAACTCAAATACAAAGTATTGAAGGACGGAAACGAGATATATACAACAACCAACATCCACGGAACCAAGTCTAGATTACACTAATCAATGGAGGGAAAACCAGGGTCGCTATAACCTCCCCTCCTTAAAGAATTTTGTCCCCGAAATTAGGTACAAGTTTTTCAAAAACAAGTTTTTTCTCAATTCTCATTAACATCATAGTTCAACATTCCACATCTTGACCATTACCGGTCATCCCATCTCTATTCAAAAGGTATTTCACACTATACAACTTCTAACGTGCATTATCAACATGCATTCATTTGAAATTTACCAATTTCAACATATAGACCAAAATTCAATTATATAACCAATGCCAACAACATATTTGCATTTCTATCACATATTTAACATACACAATGTTAAAATAAACTTCCACAATATTTCCATAAACCAAACATATACGATGTTTTACAACTTAAGACATATACCATGCTCTTAAGGTTTATCAATACAGCAAAATATACAACATATGCTTACACATCCACAAATAAATCCGGATATTTCTCTCGGACCTCCAACTCACGTTCCCAAGTGGCTTCCTCCACTCCGTGATGTTTCCACAAAACGTTTACCAATGGGATGGTCTTGCCTCGCAAGACTTGGTCCCACCTATCCAAGACCCGAACCGGTCTCTCCTCATACGAGGCATCCTCATCAACCTCTAAGTCGGTCCAATCCAATACATGCGATGGATCCGGCTCGTACTTCCGAAGCATACTAACATGAAACACGTCATGAACTCCGAACAATTGCGGCGGCAAAGCTAAACGGTAGGTAACCTCGCCAATCCTCTCAAGGATCTCGAAAGGGCCAATAAACCGAGGGGATATGCTAGCAATTCATATCAGACATTTTTTTTTTCTCTGAATAACATTCCTTTAATCTGTTTGATTTTATTTTATTTTTTTATTATTTATTTCATATATAGTTACTAAAATGACTATTGGACCACTTTAAAGTCCTTTTACTATAGTTATTTTTTAATGCAACAATTTCAGTTTTAAAATTGTCGTAGTTGATGTAATTAATGACTTCCAAATTAATCATCTGTGTAATTACTCTTATTTAAAGTACTTTTTCATTTACATGATTAGTTTAGTCACATTGGGACATTATATGAATGCAATGATTTTGTAAATTCAACCAATGGACTCTTAATAGAATTATAGAATTAACGAGTTAATTTGTTTTAAAGCTATAAAGCTGAGTTCGAGTTTTTATTTACTAAGATTCAAATTCATGGTCAAATGCATGGCTTCTTTGTGTTAATGATTAGGATTTGAATTTTTCAGTTAATTGATTTTGAAATTAATATCTTAATTGGTTTGAATTTGTAGTATCATACTTTTCAAACTTTCATTAGCAAAAGTCTTCTTATTTTTTTAGAATTCTCTAATTGGTTGTTGAGAATTTCATAATGCTATTTGAGTCATTTAGAATCTTTCAAATTTTAAGCAATTTGTTGAGTTTTATATATTCCAAACCTTCTATCTTTAAAGCTTCGTCTTAAGTATTCTGATTTTGGTCTAAATACTTCTTATAAATGATTTGGTAATTGTTTTGGAATGTAGGAGAGCTTAGGCATCATTAGTTTTACAATTACTTTTGTCACAACTGATTTATGCCCTTTTGTTGATGAAGAAACTTATTTTGATTTGTCATTTTCAAGTGTATGTAATTATGCATTTCATTTTCAAGTGTAAATCTAAAACTTTGTCATGTGTATATGTGAAAGTAATTTGTGACTATACTAATACACTTTCTGAATATTTGTTTTGATAGCTAAAAGATGATTCTTTACTTATAAAGCATCTTTTGACTATGTGTAGTAGTGTAAGCACATGCATTGCACGTCAATAAGTTTATCTTGGTGCAAAGCTAGAGAGTTCGAGTGTAAAATTTACACTATTTTTGGTTTTATTGTTGACAAACTTTGAAAATGATTGATGTTATATAAAGTTAAAGATTTTTTAAAGGCAGATTGATGTTGTGTAAACTTATATAGATTTGGTTTGGTGTGGATGTTTGCTATGTGGATTTTGATCAAAAACACCATTTCCGTGTTGGCATGAGGTGCTCCAAAGGGAGAATGGAGAATTCTCTACATGATTCCAATATGTATGTATATATATGATTCTAAACCCCAAACCCATCTATATAATAAGGGAGAAGGGTTTTTGAAAATATATAAAATGTATCAGAGATACATTTGATATGTACGGATAAGATGAATTTAAGTTTATATCGATGGTTCAGATGAATGACGATTGCCGCCTAAATATACCCACGTCTAACCCTTACAGAGTAACAGAGTACTCATTTTGATTTTGATTTTGATTTTGATTTTTGTTTTTCTAAACCTTAAATTGATTTGTTAATTAGGTATTTTCTGGATATCATTTTTAGGTATTTGGATTGCTCTAAAACAATTCTCCGAAAAATAGCATTTCGGTTTCAAAGCTCTCTGTATACACCCCTTCCATTGATTGGTGAGTGTTTTTGTGTTTAATTTTTTGATAGTAACTTTAATTCCAATGTGGGTTTCGATTAGTTTGTAATTGTGTTTATGTATAGTTGATGTGTTTCAAATTATGTTGATTTGTTTGTACCCAATTGTGTTTGTTATTGCCAGAAAAAAAAAAAAAAAAAAAAAAAAAAAAAGAGAATTTTTATTGGGTTTTGAGTTTTAAGACTTAATAGAAGTAGTTTTGTTGGTGGGTTGGTGTCATTGGATTTGTTTGATGGAAACTTAGGAGTGCTTCTACGTTTGGAGCTAATTTGGTGAGCTGGGTCTGAATTTGGAGGTGAATTCAGGAGTGGTGAGTGGTTGTCAAGCTTTGAAGAATAAGTTATTCTCTTACTTTCTCTCTCTACCCAACCCCGAACCCCCTATTCCTCTGTTTCTTTCTTTGAATTTATTTGGTCTAATGTTTAGTTTAGTGTGATTTTGATTGACTTTTGTTAGGTTGTTGTTGCCTCAAGCTGTTGCCTTAAGTTATTTGGTGTGATTTTGATTTTGCTATTGCCTCAATTTGATTCATGGTAATTTGATTTTGATTTTGCCTCAATTTTAATTTTGATTTTGTTGTTGCCTCAATTTGATTTTGCTGTTGGCCTTAATTTAACTTCTCTCTTCTCATTTCTCTCTAAACTTGGGAATTTGATTGACGAAAATTTTTCTATTTCAACATAGTCAAGTTTCTTGAGGCAACAATAAAATCAAAATCACACCAAATAACTTCTCTCTTCTAATTTCTCCCTAAACTTGGGAATTTGATTCATGAAAATTTGTCTATTTCAACACAGTCAAGTTATTTTTTTTTTGGGTTAAAATAGTGTGGGTCTTTGTATATTAGATCAATCTTTGTATATTATTAAAATAGTATATTTGTTGTAGTGAACCAAAATAGTATCTTTGTTGCCATTAATAACCTACAATATATTTGGGTTTTGATATATTGTTTACAGCTTTTTAAAATCTATATAAGTAACCAAACTGTCACACCCTCAAAATAATGCATATAAACCCAACATTCATGATATTCATAGACAAGAGAATAAGGCATATTTCCATTCATCAGAGTATTCTTACAAAAAGTAGTACATGTTGACAACAAAAGTAAATGCCATGTAGGCTTACAACTTTCCAAGTCAACACTTGGTTACAACAAAAGAAGAGTTTTAACTCTCTACACATATAAGCCCTTGGCTTGAATTTACATGTATCATCAAAATAGTAAAACAACCAAAAGAGTCTTCAACTCCCAAAACCATCCAAGCTAAGGCCTTCGAGGCGGCATAACACCTGAACCTGAAAATGATGTCCCATATGGGGTGAGCCAACGCCTAGTAGAGATATGCTAAACATAATATGAGCAATAACTAAAACATTGGCATTTGATAAATGTTTAACTCATATAAACCAACATACATCTCTTTTCATTTTATTAACCAAACCAATTCATAGATATGGTTCTCTATTCAGCTAGACAGTTCATAATGAGACTACAACTCATATTAACAATACTTCAACAATTCAATTTCAAATGAGACTATAACTCATATTATGATCATTTCAATACTTCAATTCATCTACGTTATGCAAACGCAATTAGGATTTCAGGACTTTCACCCTGGACACTTCGGCCAACTTAGTTATCACTGGAGTCCATCCCCTATCTCCTCCCAAATCAGGTTTAGGAGTACATCTCCTATCTCCTCCCAAACCGTAGAGTACATCCCCTATCTCCTCCCAAACGACATACATATACAATGTATTTAAACACTTATCATATATAATGATCAAGCAAAGCACATATTCAATGTGTTATTCCATCTGTCATATTCAATGACATACTTAATTGATTAGTTTTAATTCACCTAATCATCATGCAGTGTCTGCAACAATCAAGACTATCCTCCACCGATAACCCAAAACAATTATTTCTAAACAGATAATAAATTATCAAACGGATAAATTATCTACAATTTCAAAGATGAGTGATTAATCAATCCAACTCCACCATTAAATCTCATAATTTCCCAATTTCATTATTTCCAACTCAATTTCATATTTCCATAACTTTCCCAAATTAATTATACAAATTAATTCATTATAATAAATTAGGGCTTTTCTCCCCCTTTTCTCAACATTGACCCAAAGGTCCAAATATCAACACTAAACATCAATAACCTCATTTTAAGACCCAAAATACACATGTATGGGTCAAAAGAACAAAACTCTTCTTTATACATTTTAAAACCCTAACACCCAAAATTTCCAAACTTCAACATTAAATCAAAATGACTACATGTTTATGTCAAAAACCATAAATATGAGTAGTAATCCCTACCTCAAATTTCGGAGCTCAAAGGAGAAGAAGAAGAAAACTCAAGATGCTCCAAACACCAAATTTTTTGGATCAAAACGAAGGCCACGCCAAGCTCCACACTTTTTACAAAGGGACTAGGGTAGAAGATCACCAAAACTAGATGATTTCGTAGAGAGAAGGTGTAGTCTAGAGTGAGAAGCTCTCAAGTTTGGGTTTTGAAAAGCCAGAGAGAGAGAGAGAGAGAGAGAGAGAGAGAGTCAAAAAAGTGATTAAAAAAGGCTTCCCACGGACTGATATACTACACAGCCCGCTCGAGCGTGGAATGCCCCGCTCGAGCGTTAGACACAGACTCCCGTTCGAGCGTGAAAAGCGACGCTCGAGCGTCGAATGCACACTTCCAGAAGTTCTGCAGATGAAGGTCCCCGCTCGAGCATGAAAGTGGACGCTCGAGCGTCCGATGACCTGCAGGGAAAAGTACTTAGGGTTGAATAATCCCGCTCGAGCGTCAAACTCCCCACTCGAGCGGAGGAACAAAAGCAAAGGGCCCGCTCGAGCGTCAAAAGCCCCGCTCAAGCGTGAAGGCCAAAATCTGGGCATTAACTCTTGGTTTCTAAACACAACCAACATGTTTCAAATCTGCCCAACACATCCCAAACTCAAATATAAAGAATTAAAGGACGGAGATACGATAAAGACACAATACACATCCACGGAACCGAGTCCAGAATACAATAAACACTGTAGGGAAAACGGGGATCGCTATACAAACACCATAGAGAAAGGTTGATCATCATAGGATTTCTGAGAACCTAAGAAAAGAAGGAGAAAAGAATATATATATATATATAGAGAGAGAGAGAGAGAGGGGAAGGTGGGTATGCCTTTTGAATACTACTTAAATTGTAGAAACATACATACATCTGTATGTATGTTTTTTTTAATATATTTAGTGTTTGGTTACTTCTATTGAATATTTAGGTTTTGATTTCTATTGAATATATTGTTACAATTTTTATGATTTTTTTTTTTTAGAAATTAGAGAGCTTAAAAAAAATGATTTGGAAAAAATATTTGACTACAATAAATGGTTGTTAGTTTTTTTAAGATTTTATGAAAATGACAGAAATTTCTTGGTATAAGCGAAATACATACATCTCAAGATTAGTTGGGATGTAATTTTGAATATGTTGGTGAGCTAAAAACAAAAAATCAAAAAAAAAAATTTGTATTGTCACATTTAATTTATCAGTATTCTATATCTTAACCAGTATTTATATATAAATTCATTCTATTTTATATAAAGTGAGTAGGGGTAAATGGAGGAGTGTCTTGAGAAGGGGACTTCCTAAAGAAAGTGTATGGGTTGATGGCTTTTTAAGTGTGAAATTGGTCCTTCTTTTTTATGAGTTTTATGGGTCTTCTTAAAGTGAAGAGCATGCCCTAGATTTATGTGTTTTTGTAGTTAGTATAGGAAAGGTAAAAAAAAAGTAGAGAAGGATTTTGTAACGCCCTCGCAATAAACCCATAAATCATGCATTCATGACATCCATAAACTGAAGAGAATAAAATATATTGCCATTCATCAGAGTATTCTTACAAAAGATATTACACGTTGACAACAAAAGTAAATGCCCTATAGGCTTACAACTTTCCAAGTCAACACTTGGGTTCAACAAAAGTAGAGTTCTAACTCTTTACACAAAATAAGCCCATGGCTTGATATACATGTAATATACAAAAGAGAACAACAAAAAGAGCTATCATCCTCAAGCCTTCCAAGCTACGTCCTTGGAGGTGGCATATCACCTGAACCTGAAAATGATGTCCCATATAAGGTGAGCCAACACTCAGTAGAGATATGCTAAACATAATATGAGCAATAACTAAAACATTAACATTTGATACATGTTTAACTCATATAAATCAACTCATAACACATTTCAGTTCCATGACACATATGTCCATGCTTCATTCCATTTTCCTTTACTTAACAATTTCGATTTATAAACATGGCTCAGAACCTGGCCAAACAATTCCCATGAGACTACGGCTCGTGTTAAAAACCTTTCCAATATCAACAATTCAAATGAATTAAAATTCATAACAAACACTTCCATACTTCACAATTCACATGAGATAACAACTCATAATAAAACACTTCCATACTTCACAAATGATATACAGATTCGCTGTATCAATGGAGTCCATCTCCTATCTCCTCCCAAATAATATCCGGTTTATGAGTCCATCCCGTATCTCCTCCTAAACAATGGAGTACATCCCCTATCTCCTCCCACACAAAACAATGTATATAAACAATTATCATATACACGATCAATCAATACACAGATTTGATGTATTATTCTAACCGTCATATTCAATGACATATTCAACCGATTAGTTTTAATTCACCTAATCATCATGCAGTGTCTACAACAATCAAGACTATCCTCCACCAATAGCCCAAAGCAATTATTTCTAAACAGATAATAATTACATCCAACAAATAAATTATTAACATTTCCAAGGTGGGTGATTAATAAATCCAACTCCACCATTCTACCTCATAATGAGCCAATTTCATTAATTCCAACTCAATTTCATATTTCCATAACTTTCGAAATTTATTATACAAATTAATTCATAACATTAAATTAGGGCTTTTCTCCCTCTTTTCTCAACATTGACCCAAAGACTAAAATACCAACAATAAACAACACTAACCCTATTTGAGACCCAAAATACACATGTATTGGCCCAAAGAACAAAACCCCTCTTTATACATTTTGAAACCCTAACACCCAAAATTACCAAACTTCAACATTAAATCAAAATGACCAAAAGTTTATGTCAAAGATCATAAAAGTGAGTAGTTATCCCTACCTCAAAAGATGAGGCCAAATGGAGAAGATGATGAATTTCGAAATGCTCCAAAACCCAAGATTTTCGAATGGAAATGTAGCCCAAGCCAAGCTCTACACTTTATACTAAGGGACCAAGGTAGGAGATCACTCAAAGTAGATCAAACCCTAGAGAGAAGTTGAAGTTTAGAGTGAGGAGCTCTCCAATGGAGGTTTTGAAAAGTTAGAGAGAGAGAAGGTGCCGAAAAAGTGATCCAAAAAGTTGAAATTCGGACTGATATACAAACAGGTCCGCTCGAGCGTGGAACTCCCCACTCAAGCGTCAGACACAGACTCACACTCGAGCGTCAAAAGTGCCGCTCGAGCGCCGGATGCACATTTCCAGAAGTTTTGCAGTCGATGGTCCCCGCTCGAGCGTGAAAGTGGACACTCAGCGTTCAATGACCTGCAGACAAAATGCTGAGAGATGGAAAATCACGCTCGAGTGTCAAAATGCCCGCTCGAGCGGAGAAGCAAAATCAAAGGGCCCGCTCGAGCGTCAAAAGCCCCGCTCGAGCGTGAAGGCAAAATTCTGGGCATCAACTCAAGGTTTCTAAACACAACCAACCTGCTTCAAACCTGCCCAATACAACCCAAGACTCACATACAAAGAGTAAAGGATGGAAATGAGAATACGACAACAGCACATCCACGGAACTAAATCCGGAATATAGTAAACAAGGAAGGGAAAGCCGGGATCGCTATAGATTTGGAGGCAAAGGGCATGTGAAATTGTTTTCTGGAATTTTTTTTTTTTTTTTTTTGGGTTAAATCGTATCTTTGTTGCTATTAATAACCTACAATATATTTGGGTTTTGATATATTGTTTACAGCTTTTTGAAGTCTATATAAGTAACCAAACACCATAGAGAAAGGTTGATCATCATAGGATTTCTGAGAACCTAAGAAAATGAGAAAAGAAAATATGGAGAGAGAGAGAGAGAGAGAGAGAGAGAGAGAGAGAGGGAAGGTGGGTATGCTTTTGAATACTACTTAAATTGTAGAAACATACATCCATCTGTATGTATGTTTTTTTTAATATATTTGGTGTTTGGTTACTTCTATTGAATATTTAGGTTTTGATTTCTATTGAATTGTTACAATTTTTATGATTTATTTTTTTTAGAAATTAGTGAGCTTAAAAAAAATGATTTGGAAAAAATATTTGACTACAATATATGGTTGTTAGTTTTTTTAAGATTTTATGAAAATGACGGAAATTACTTGGTATATGCGAAATACATACATCTCAAGATTAGTTGGGATGTAATTTTGAATATGTTGGTGAGCTAAAAACAAAAAAAAACAAAAAACAAAAAAAAAAATTTGTATTGTCACATTTAATTTATTAGTATTCTATATCTTAACCAGTATTTATATATAAATTCATTCTATTCTATATAAAGTGAGTAGGGGTAGATGGATGAGTGTCTTGAGAAGGGGACTTCCTAAAGAAAGTGTATGGGTTGTTGGCTTTTTAAGTGTGAAATTGGTCCCTCTTTTTTATGGGTTTTATGGGTCTTCTTAAAGTGAAGAGCATGCCCTAGATTTATGTGTTTTTGTAGTTAGTATAGGAAAGGTAAAAACAAAGTATGGAAGGATTTGGAGGCAAAGGGCATGTGAAATTGTTTTTTGGAAATGTTTTTTTTTTTTTTGGTGGACAAATTTAAACTCAAAATTTGAATTGAGTTCTGTTAAAAAAAAAAATAGTAATCAAAGTAATTTATGTTTTACTATTAAAATGTAATCTTTTCACAAGGCAAGTGAAGTGAAAAAGAGAGAGAGAGAGAGAGAGAGAGAGAGAGAGAGAAGAGAGATAATAGGGGTGATGTTATTTGTTTAAAGACTGGGAAAAGGAATTTTTTTTTTTTTTAACAAAACTTTGTTATCTACCTCGGTGACAAAGCCCACGAGACATATTCTTACAATAAATTATCTTTTCCAGTTTTTACTTTAATTTTATTGGGGTGCATTAATGGCCCAATAATTTTATAAAATTCATTTAAAAGTCGAAACCAACAATTATATTTTAACCTCAAATTTTTAGCAATGAATTTAATAAATTACATTTTAATTTAATAATTTTATATTCAATTATATTTTATATTCTGGTTGTGGTTTCCAATTTTCCCTTTCTCTGCAACAGAAACGGTGGTCTCGCCATTGATCAACATCAAGCTCTGTGACTGTCCACCCTGCCTCGGCTCCCACCCTCCCAATATGAGAGGTATTTTATTTCTTCAGTTCTTCAGTTCTTTGAGGCTTCAGTTTTAGGGCCAATTTTTGAATCAGTCTATATATATGAACTGGTTTCCAATTTTCTGGTTGTGGTTTCCAATTTTCCCTTTCTTTGTCTTCAATCAGTTCTTTGTCTGGTTTGTCTGATGTACACAGATTTCTCCACCATGACCACAGTAGCAGATTTGCCTCTTCCTTTTCGCAGACACCCACACTCCTCACAACCATCTTTGCTCCTCCCTCCTTAGCGACCCTTTGTCGACATCTTGATCGCAACAACTGTAGCAACCCCATTCCCCATCTCAACCATCGCACAGCTACCATCTTAGCCTCATGCAACATTGCGAAGGGTAAACACATTTATTTATATACATGATTCAGTTTGATCAAGATTTTTAACTGCATTCGCATGATTTTACTTAATCTAACTATTGTTCTCATATAGCAGAAAGCCCTAATTTTTCACACCCTAAAGTTTATGAACAGTTGAGCTCCATATACTTTGTAAATTGTTTCCATGTAGAAAAACTAAAACTGCTTTGAGAAGTACATGACATGGAGGCTGAACTCCAAATTGAGATTGCCAGAGATAATTTCCCTCAATAGTAGTATTATGTAGCCAAGAAAACATTGTAAAATTTCATTATCTTATGCAAGTGATATACGCAGAAGTTATAAGTTGATGTGAGTCATGATCGATGAAGCATCATACTCCTATTTTTTTATTTTTTATTTTTTTTATGAAATCTAAACAGTGTTGTGGAATTAAAGGTCTAGCAAGAGTTTGAAAAAAAAAATTATAAGAAATCAACAGGGCACTAGCCAATCCCCAGGGAAGACTAAAGTTTTTGCTAATTTAAGGGAGATTTATTTTTCTTCTTTTTCTTTTTTCCTTCAGTTTGAGTATTGGATTTCAATTATTTACTTTTAGATTTGTGGATAATGCTGATTAGGTTATACAACTATTCCTCTTTTGGTCTACAAAACATGCTAATGTGTTTTTATCTTTATTAGTTAAACATGCTGAAAGTCCAATTTTGTCATTGTTTGATTCTAGGCATGTAATTCTTTATCTTTGTGTGGATGTTATGTTATTTTCTTGAGTAGAGTAATTCATGGTCTTCTTTGTTTTATTTTTTTTGTTAAAAGTAAATAAAATAAATAAAATTGACTGACTGAACGGGATTAAGCTTAGGTGTTAATATTATATCGTATGGAGTCGAGACACTCTTTCCATTGATGTAGAAGAACTAGGATTTATTGAATTGTTAAGCTCTTTCGACCTTCATATTTGTTGTTTTGAAATTCTTTCCATGTCCTTAATATATTGCTTTTTAGGATGTTAGTTTTGATGCTCATTTTCTTTGGAAAATTTCACATTGATTGAAGTTTGTAATTTTTTTATTTACCAGTGTAAACTCTTCCAGATTGAGGCATGAGTTATAGTTATAAAGGTAAATTCATAATTTAATTATTGAGCTTCATTGGAGGTTTTATTTAATATGATTTGAATTTTCTGGTTAGGGGATCATGTATATTTTTGGATCTGAATCAAAATATTATATTGTTTTTTTATTTTTATTTTTATCATTTATATTTATTTTGTATTTTTTAACCTTTATTATTAACAATGTTTCCAACTAGTTTGTTTTCTTGAGGGGAACTCAAAGCAACATATTCATCCAAAAATGAATATTAAACACAAGGTAAACTTTAATTGCTTTTTGAATTTAATTATGTGTCGGTTTACAATCTTAAAAAATTCTTATCCATTATAACGTTGTTTAATCATGTTCCAATTAATAATGCAACTTTTCTTTTCTATGAAATACATGTCTCACATTTCTTTTTTTGGGTTTCCATTGAACAATACCCTCAATGAGCTAGAAGAGTGTAGGAATAACCTAAACTCTTACATTAGGAAAAAATACACAGATACTCTCCAAGTTTTGCTTTAAAGTTAATGATTTTGGTGTAAACTATTTTAATTTGTTGGGGTTTGATGGGTTTTGATTTCTGAAATTTGAAATGGATTTGATGGGTTTTATTCGCAGAAATCCGCAAAAATTCGAAGTCGTTTCGCTTGAGACATCACCCCCGGGAACAAGTTTTCCGGCTTCGGCGCTTTCCGCCACATTCCCGTGAGTTTACTCTCTCTATCTCTTCTAGAAATGTTTATAGATATATAAATATATAAACATGTGAATTTGTGAGCAGAAATGGTATGCTCTCTCTGTGTCTCTCTCTTATTTTGCTTTCTATGGATATCTATGAAAAGCCATGAAATTATTGTTATATTTTTGTTATCAAAATCAGACCAAATTAAGCAAAAGATTCTGCCATGAATACTTTCATCCCATGAATACTTAAACTTCCATCAGATTTTAGATTTGGATTTTAGATTTTTCAAACTTTCCATTGTTTTTTCAATGTGTTGGGTTAGTTTTAGGTTTCTTTATCAGTTCAAATATTTAAAATTTCATCAGATTTTTAAACTTTCATCCCATAAATATGTCGAGTATTCCACCATAAATTGGCCCATAAATCAGTAGTTTCATCATATTTTTATCAACCCATAAATCAGTAGTTTGTACCAAAAAAGTTTGATGGGTTGAGATTTCTAAGATTTGAAATGGATTTGATGGGTTTTATTCGCAAAAATCTGCAGAAATTCGAAGTCGTTTCGCTTGAGACATCATTCCCGGGAACAAGTTTTCCGGCTTCGGTGCTTTCCGGCACATCCCCGTGAGTTTACTCCCTCTATCTCTCCTAGAAATGTTTATAGATATATGAATCTATAAACATATGAATTTGTGAGCAGAAATGGTATGCTCTCTCTGTATCTCTCTCTTATTTTGCTTTCTATGGATATCTATGAAAAGCCATGAAATTATTGTTGTATTTTTGTTATCAAAATCAGACCAAATTGAATAAAAGATTCTACCATGAATACTTTCATCCCATCCCATGAATACTTAAACTTCTATCAGATTTTAGATTTTAGATTTTAGATTTAGATTTTAGATTTTTCAAACTTTCCATTGTTTTTTCAATGTGTTGGGTTAGTTTTTTTTTCAATGTGTTGGGTTAGTCTATCATAAATCAGATTTTTAAGGCAACTAACTATCAAGTATTTCACAAATGGCATTAGATTTTTATCATCCCATAAATCAGTAGTTTGTACCAAAAAAATTCTGTCCTGTTTGGTTGGTGAGAAAGTGTGGGAAATAGTAAAGAACGTGAAATTTGGGTTTCCTTTGGCTAATAATTGGCTACTATGTTTAGTTGCTCTGAAAGTTGGGATTGTGTTTACTTTGAGTCTTATGGGTATCTTTTTGATAATGAAAAGATTTGGACTCATCAAGGCAACTAACTATTAGAGTGTTGATGATCTTAATTGAATTGGGCTGTTGGACTATTTGTCAATTTGTTCAATTTTTAGGTATTTTTCTTAATTGACTTGGGTTATTTTTAGGTATTTACATTGTTCTAAAACACACAAGTTTGGTTCAACTTGATGCCATTTTAGTTTATGATATGTTCTTTCTGTAATTTTGATTTTTAGTTTTATTTTGTGGAGAAATTGTATCATTTTTTTATTGTTATTGGATTAAATGGAATTGTGTCTCTTTCAATAACCCTATGTTCTTTTGTCTAATCTTTTGTGATTATTTAGCAGTAAGTATTGAACCCAAGAATTTTAGTTTTATGATCTGGGTTTGGTGTGATTTTAGGGAGAGGATCTGGGTGTGATGTTTTTACTGGGGCATTTTTTAAGTGGTTCTTTTGGGACTCTTTTTAGGTTGCCGAGTTGCAAAAGTCACTTGCAGTTTGGCCCTCATTTTGATTTTTGTTTTTCTAAACCGTAAATCAAAACACCTAGAATATATTGGAATCATGTTTTTGTACAGTTTATACATAACCCATTTGGTTTAGCCAATATCTATTGGTCCAATTTGAGTTAGAATTTGGTTGAATTGAGCCAAATGTTTTAAAATGGCTAACTTGGAAACACCCACAAGTCTACTATGGTTAACACTCTGGTTCTCTCTTTCATTTATTCATCTAATATCTACATTTGTATCATTTGGTGGTAATATTTGCTATGGAGTTTTGTAGGTATTCTAGGTGATTCTCTATCATTTGTATCATTTGTGTTTTTCTATATGTTTAAGAAACCGATATGGGTTTGTGATTCTCTATCATTTGTATCATTTATTCATCTAATATCTACATTTGTGTTTCTTTTGTCTAATCTTTTGTGATTATTTGGCAATCAAAATAGATGTGTGTGTTATATTTTCTGTAGTCAATTTCTTAGTCTCTATCATTTCTATATCCAAAAACTAATCTCTTTTTTTGTTTCTCCAAAAAATAAAAAAATTAAATGATGAGCTTATCTGAGATTCTACTACTCTCTCTCTTACCCAATTCGAAAACAACCTCTCCAGAACAGAATGATTATGTAGTTTTATCGGTTTGGTATATTTCTATTTGGTATTTTTCCACTTTTTTTTTTTTCCTCCTATTCAATTTTTTTTTTTTTGTTTGGCCCAAGTGTGATATATCTTAAGGCACGGGTTATATTCTAATTCTAACGATAGCCAAATTTTTGTTTGGCCCAAGAGTGATATATCTTCAAGTTTGTTGGTGGAATTGAGGTCTTGATCATCATTTCTGTTGGTGGAATTTATCTTGCAATTTATGTGTTAAGCTTTATTAATCTAGGTTTGAGTTGTTTGAAGTGTGATAAAATTACCGGTTTTATTTGTGCATATCAGCTCCAATTTTGTCATTTCTGTTGCATTTGTGTTTGTGTTCATAAAAATTAATTCAAAAACTTGGCAGAAAGTTTGTAATCTCTAGGTTTGTGTTTATTTATCTGCGTGAGAATATATATTTTATCTTTCAAGTTCTATTTTTCCCTTTTTTGATAAATTTCTTGACCCACAACAATGGTGGAAACAGTGTAAAGAATACCCTAAAAGTTCCAAGGCCATCTTCTCCATTTATTCATCAGATCCAAAGCTCACAGAGCCATGGGACTAAAGGAGGGGTGGATTTTGTGAAGGTACTCTCAACTTTTTAAATTTTTTTATTTTATTTTTTATTTTTACATAGCCGTATTGTTTTTTTTCTTTTTTTGACAAAGGATATTCACTCTCTTCAGCTATATTGCTGGATGGATGTTGTTGTGGTCCTTGCTTTATTGTTCCAATCCCTTGATCTAATTTCATGGTGTGTTCATCTGAGCAAACCAAATGGATAGTTAGAGTTATTTGATTTTTTTTTTTTTTATCAATTGTTCATAGCATTTTAGTGCACAACGTTAACTCATTATAGTCTTTGGGGAGAGAGATTGAGGTAATAGAGAAGAGGAGAGAGAGTGGGTGAGAAAATTGAGAGATTGCAATTTGGGGAAGTGCAATTTATCTTGGGAAGATTTTTTTTATTAAAAATATAAAAAAATGCTACATATTCTTAAAAAAATACGACTTTATAACTCTCACTCACCTATGATTGGTCCAGGAAGGAAAGAAAAAAAATAAAAATATATGATTGGTTTACATCATTTTGAGAGTCATGGAGGTTCCTAATTTTGGGGGTTCCTGAAATTTGTTTGAGTTACTAAGGGTGTGTTTGGTAACGTTTACGTTTTCAGTTTATATTTACAAAAATTTTATAAACTGGTTTTTGTTTATTTTTTGTTTATTTTTAGAAAAACATAAACTAGAAATGCGTTTGATAATTGACAAAATGTTTTAAAAAATTTTAAAATATAAAAAAGAGTAAGAAATGGCAAGTGGTGGCAAGTGGCGGCGGAAGACGGTAGTGGAAAGTGGTGACGGTGGGTGGTGGGTAGCTAGTGGTGATGGGTGGTGGCGGGTGGGTGTGGGTGGTGGTGGTGGTGGGTGGGTGGGTGACAGTGGCGGGTGGTGGGTGGTGGTGGTGGTGGTGGTGGTGATGGTGAGTGGTGGTGGCAGGTGGGTGGCGGATGGCGGTTGGCAAGTGGTGGTGGCGGGTAAGTGGCGGGTGGTGGTGATGGGTGAGTGGGTGACGGTGGCGGGTGGTGGGTGGTAGCGAGTGGGTGGTGGTGGCGGGTGGTGGGTGATGGTGGCAGGTGGGTGGCGGATGGCGGGTGGTGGCGGGTGGGTGGTGATGGTGGGTGGGTGGGTGGGTGACGGTGGCGGGTGGTGGGTGGTAGCGAGTGGGTGGTGGTGGCAGGTGGTAGGTGGCGGGTGGCGGGTGGTGGTGGGTGGTGGCGGGTGGTGGTGGTAATGGTGGTGGTAGTGGTGGATGGGTGGGTGGGTAGGTGATGGTGGCGGGTGATAGGTAGTAACGAGTGGGTGGTGGTAGTGGTGGTGGTGGTGGTGGGTGGTGGGTGGTGGTGGCGGGTGGGTGGTAGGTGATGGTGGTGGTGGGTGGTGGTGGCGGGTGGATGGCAGGTGGCTAGTGGTGGTGGGTGGCTGGTGGTGGATGGCGGTGGCAGGTGGGCGGTAAGTGGTGGTGGCAAGTAGGTGGCGGGTGGTGATGGCGGGCGTTGGATGGTAGTGGCGGGTCGTAGGTGGATGGCAGGTGGCTGGTGGTGGCGGAAGACGGTGGTGGAAAATGGTGGCAGGTGGTGGTGAGGGGTGGCTGGTGGGTGGTGGTGGCGGAAGACGGTGGTGGAAAATGGTGGCAGGTGGTGGCTAGTGTTGGGTGGTAAAAAAAAAAAAAATTGAAAACTCAAAATGAAAACACATTTTTTGTGTTTTCATTTTTTGGCCAAATTTATAAACTGAGACCATTGATTTATAAATCAAAAATTTTACCAAACAAGTTTTTATTTGAGTTTTTTAAATTTTTGTAAATATAAACAGAAAACTGAAAACGTAAGTGTTACCAAACGACACCTAATAAATTGGTGTTTCATTTCAGTTTCATGTCTTCATTTAGAAATTTTTCTCCTTCCTGTGAATTCATTGCCTACTCTTTGAAAAGAAAACAAAAAAAAAAACAAAAAGCAAAAAACAAAAAACAAAAAATTTGAATACATTTCTCTCTAATTTTAATTTATATTTTAATCTCATAATTAATTGTACCGTGCCTTTAGACACGGACATACGCTAGTGTATATATATATAAGGAGAGAGGTAGAGTGTTGTCAGAAGAAAACACAGAATTCAATCACAAAATTGAGAATTGTGTCCCACTCTATGATTGAATTCTGCTCTATGTAGAAGAACTGATACAAGAATGGTGTAAAGCATATTTGCTGTGTGCTACTTGAAATAGTCAATACTCTTTAGCCACTTGATGACAATATGTAAACTTGGTCTTGTGCTTAGTTTTGGCTCAGACTGAACAACTTGTCCTTTGAGACAATTATTAGATATTTGAAGTTTCATATAATATTGTCTGTATTATTTTTGATAAATAAGAAATCATAATATATATTTTTTCACTTAACTACCTAACAAAGGTGACTTAACAGAGGTGACTTTTTTTTTGATCGGCAAAGAAAAATTTCATTTAACAGCATGAAATTAAAAGTACAGGAAGATGACATGCATCGAGAGAGATTCAGAAGTATAAAAATACCCCTACTACTGCTACTCGCATCCATACAACCAACCCCTAAGCCTCTCGATTTTTAAACAAAGAGTTAAGAAGAACTTAACTAAAAAAAATTAAAATACAAAAAACCCCACATATCAGCCCACCAAAACAACCAAAACAAACTAAAGGAACTAAACCAACACCCAAAATAAACTAAGGCCAAGTTTGACAAGATTAAATAAGTGCATTTTTTGACTTTTTATGAAATATGAGTTAGATTTGGGTTAGGTTTGAAGTGATGTGTTAGAGAGGTGATGTGACTTAAATAAGATAATGTGACTTAAATAGGATAGTGACTTTTTGACTTTTTAGATTTTTTTGAGAATGCCAAACTTGGCCTAAATAAACTAAACCAACAACATCAAATCAACACCCACGCCTCTGCCGAAGGCCACTCCTCTGCAGCTACACCTCCCAAGACCCTCACACCTGCTGCCACCCTATACTGCTAATGCTGCTGCCCCACGCCACCCCTACACAGCTGCCAACTCCCAAAGCCCACACCGCCGGAGCTGCTAAACCGGCCGAGAAGACTCCACAGCCGCCGCCGGAAGACTCCCACACCAACGCTGCTGCATCTCCCCACTGCAGATCAACACCCATGACTTAACAGAGGTGACTTAGTGTATCATATCCCTAAAATTTCTGTCATTGATTTAGAGCACTACGTAAACATTGTCGCATGGCTACTGGGCAGAAAGAGTTTGTTGTGGAAGGACAAATGGCTTTGAGACCCTATTTGGTGGAATTTTTTTTAAGTAAAAACTAATAATCAAAATACAGAAGTTAAAAACACTCTTACCTCAACTTTTAAATAATATTAAATTTTTTTTTTTCTAACTTATTTAAGTTATTTCTGCTTAATAAGCTATAAGCATAAACTACATCAAACAATTTAGCACAAACTCCCAAATTAAAATAAATTATAATCACCCAAAAACTGTAACAAACAGTCTCATTGTTTTGTTTATACTATGGGGTTCCAACTTCCAAGATGTGCATGACTTGGTCATAGTTCTAATTTTACACTAGTTTATGTTCGGACCTTAAAAGGCTGTTTGTTCCTATAATTTGTACCTTAAAAATTATTTTGAAAGTGAGTGTACTACGGCGTTGCGTTGTTTCAATGATTGCTTGTAAAACTAGTAAACCAACAGTTCGAATGCTATTCTCATCGTTCTTTTCAGTCACCTATTCCAATAAAACCCTAGAGCAAGCAAAGCCACCAATAAAATTATTTGTGCATACTCCATTAAAAATGTGAGTGTTCAAGCAATTCACATGGCTAAAATACAATTTTTTTTTAGGGTCCTGTTATGGTGTGCAACCCTTTAAGGTTGCACACCATATGCAACCAACACAAAAGGTGTAAGTGGAAGGTGTAAACATAAAACAGGACAGCAACAGAAAGGCGTAAGTGTAAGGTGTAAGTTGTACACTTAAGAAAAGTCCTTTTTTTTAACATATTGAGTCTGCACTTTTGGGGCAGCATTGTGAATTGGCTATGCAGCAGCATTTTGATTTGTTGTAATGGGTGTTAGCTCTGGACTGGGGCATTAGAATTGTTGGCTCTGCTCTGCTGCTGCACTCTGCTGGTGTTCTGTGTTATCTGTTGCTGTTCTGCTGCTGGATTATGCTATATGTTCTGGGTGGCTGTAAGGTTTGGTGGATGTCATAAGGGCTTGGTGGTTGATCTGATCTGCTGGATGGAGGGGTTGCCCTGCTGTGTTGAAAGGATATGCTCAGCTGCATGGATGAAGCTATGTTGATCTGATCAGGTACAGTGGTTTGTTTTGCATCAGAAATGGAATTTGAGCTTGTGTTAGGCCTGGTTTCTGAGGAATGATGCATCACAAATGGAATGCTACTATTGATCTGGTTCTGAGGATGTTTGAACTGGTTTATTACCTCATAGTTAACACATACAAGCTATTCAGCAGTATGCTTTGGACTGGACCCCAGTGTTTTGCCTTCTGGTTGTTGTGGTGATACTGGTTTGAATTGTTTGGGAATTTTCTTCCCTTGTTTCTGTTGGTGTATCTTCTGTTGTTTTTTTTTCTCTCTCTTTTCTTGTTGGTTTCTCACCAACTTGCGGTGGTGCTAGCACATGATTGGGTATTCTCCTTGGTGCCAACCTAGTTGGAATTGGAGGGTGTACTTTGATACTTTTTGCACCTCCTTTTCTTTATTAATATTTTTTTCATATGTAATGTATGTTTTTCTCATTAATAAAGTGCTTTTTTTGCTGATAAAAAAAAATACTACATTTAAAAAAAATTCATGCTCACATAAACCGTGCAAATTTTGCTCATGTTTGATTAAGTTTGAAAACACAGCAGACCATAACATAGATTTGATGGTCCATCAAACATCGTACAACTTTGTTTACTTTCATTTTTAGAATTTGTTTTTTGAAAAACACTAAAACTAATTTGGTGAAAAAATAGAAAAAAAATGCAAAAACTCCGTTTTGTCTTGCGATTGTTGTTTTGGTGTTCTGTTGGTTGCAACTTTTATGTGTTGGAGTCTGTTGGCTGCTGGGTTGCTGGTTTGGGTAACATTGTCCCAGTGAGGGTCTGCTGGTCTTGCTGGTTAGGTGTAACGACCCACATTCATGTCTTAGTCATGCTTGCATGCATCTATGTGTTTTGCCATGTTAAACTGCATTACGAGTCTTTCCTTGTTCTGTTTAAGTGTGGATTGCATGTTTTGTCCCCTCGTTGCTGCCAAGACTAAGTCATGCCAAGCCTAAGTTGTGTCAAGCCTAGGTTAATCTAAGCCGAGGTCATCCATAAGCCTAAAAACTATCTTGGAACCACTTTGATTGACCTCCATTTTCATCCGGGCATATTGGCCGAGATGATTATCATCTAGGCCGAGGTGTGTATCACCAAGGCCGAGATGTGTATTATCTAGGCCGAGATGTTATCTTGAACCCAAGTGATCTTGTTCCTGGATAGGTATGACCTAGACCGAGGTGTGGCACATCTAGGCCGAGGTGTGGCACAGCTAGGCCAAGTGTTGTCCTTCCTAGCCGAGATCATTGTTTCCTGACTTGCCGAAGCTTTGTCCTTAGCCGATGTCATCACTTGCCGGAGTGCCCTTGCCACCAAGCTTGTTGAATACGCTTTGCCTTACACCTGTCTTGTCAATCTATCACCTTTTGAGGAGAACCAACCGGCCGTTGCCACGTGTCCCAGCAGAGGGTTAAATCAGCCGGTAGAAAGAGAAAACCTATCATTTGTTATATCCTTGTTTTGAAGAAGAGAGAGAAGCTCTAGAAGGGAAGAGAGAGTTCTTGAGAGAGGAGTAGATTTCCAAGCTTGATCCCTAGAGATCAAACCGTTAGATCCGTGTTCTAAGGTTAGATTCTTGATCTGCTCATGTCGTTCTTCACGATCATGTTATTGCATTGCATGATTGAATATGATTTGTAAGCCATGCATTGCTTTGAAGTCCGGTTTTAGAAAGAGAAAATAGCATTCATGTGTTCTTCAAGAAAAGTCATGTTTTGATCCGAAAGCTCATGCCAAGATTCATGTTTTCATGTTTGTTTTTGTCTGATCTTCAAGTATGGGTACCCAGGTCCATGTTTTCGAACTCATGGCATGAAATCCCAGATTTTGTAATGAACAAGTTATGATTTTTAGCATCCATGTTCTTCATGTTCTTCAACCCAGATTTCCAGACTTCACTTCCTGAAGTGTAGTCGCCGAGGTCATTCTTACCTAGACCTCACACTTAGGCCAAGCATCATATCTCACCTTGGCCTACCTTGCATGATCACTTGCACCTTTAGTCTGTCTTACATGAACACCTCGGCATGCAGCCGCACACCGAAGCCTTGGTGACACACATCGGCCAAGAGGTGTGGAACCTCGGCTTAGACCTGGTTGGTACCCAGCATGTCTTCCTGACATGTAAAACAGTGTTTTGACTTCCAGCATGTTTTTCCCGAGATCATTTGCATGCATGTAAGACTTGTTTTGAGATGTGTTTTCAGTAGACCTTGCCATGTGTTTGTAGGACTTGGACTTTTGCTTTGATTCCGACGTCCCGCGAACTAAGTGAGTGGTATTTTTAATAAAGCTATGTTGTAAATGTTTTGATAAGCTTTGCTTTGCTTTGCTTTGAAAAGGATTTGTTAAGCATGAATGATTAAACCCTATTTTGATGTATCAAGTATAAGTTCTCCTTACCAAGTATAAGTTCTGTTTCGGATGACATTCTCGGGAAGTCCGTACGTGCCAGGGGACTTTAAGCATAAGTGGCACAAGTCCGTACGTGCCAGGGGACTTTAAGCATAAGTGGCACAAGTCCGTACGTGCCAGGGGACTTTAAGCATAGGTGGCACAAGTCCTTCCGTGCTAGGGGACGTTAAGCCTAAGTAGCACCCTTGTTGAGACATCGGCCACCGACGGTCTATGAACGGGTGTGCTCGTTTCCGAGGTGTTTGGATCTTTGTCTGTTCTGTCCGAAATGTCATCACCCCAAGTACATGTTTTGATACAAGTTATGCTAAGTATATGTTTTGAACAAGTAATGTTATAAGTACATGTTTTGAAGAAGCTATGATATATGTATTGTTTGACAAGACCTCGGGAATCATTCATTTAACCCCTTTATTACTTGTACCATTCACTGAGTATCCAAGCTCACCCTCTCTATGTATATATGTAGGTTTCGAGCAAGAAGTCGGCTACGCCGAGATGTGTGTTTTGTATGCATGTTATGTCGGCATCTCATTTCGGATTCATGTTACGTCGGCAGTTCTGATGATGATGTTCCTTGACCTGTATTCATTATATTTTGTATATGTCGGCTTGTGAAGCCTTTTGTCAAAATGTAATGTATATTTTATTTGTTATATCCAAGCTGTAAGTCATGTAAAGATGTATGCTATTTCATTTGACTTATGCACAGCTCTTATGGACCACTTGTATTCTAGTATATTGCTTCCGTGCTTGTAAGCCCCATATATTATACTCTGTTTGTGTGTGAATTTTGAAAGTTGGCCTTCGGTAATCTCGAATTACTGGCCATCATGGCACCATCCTACTAGGGGCGGGTTGGGGTCGTGACATTAGGCAACTCTTGTTTTAGTCCTGGTTGTGCTGCTGTGCTGTGTAGTTGCTTGTGTGTATCTATTGGTTTGGTTGTGCTGCTATGCTGTTTTAGTCCTGGTTGTGCTGCCGTGCTTTTGTGTATCTGTTGGTTCCTTACCAACTGGTACCTGGTTTGGTGCTTTGCATCATTCCCGCTCCCCCCCCCCCCTCTCTCTTTCTTTTCCCTTTATTGATGTCCCTTTCCCTTTCTTATAAGGTTTTCTTTCATCAAAAAAGTTTTTGGTTCATCAAAAAAAAAAAAAGAAGATAATATTATAAAATAAAATAAAAAAACACAAAAACAAGGGACTTGGGCAAGAAAATAGAAAAATAAAGAGCAGCTGAAAACCATCCCCTAAGCTTGTTTATTTAATATTGGATTTTATGCATATTTTGATGAACTTTGCCTCCTTGAATGATCTGTTACTATCCACAATTCTATCATAGCAAAGGAAGATTACCATTGCCAGGGAGGGTCTGTAATAATTTTTCAAATTTGCAGAAAATTTAGTGTTGGTTGTTGGGGTAAGCTTGATGGAAGTCTTGCGATGGCGCAAAAATATATTCGAAGAGCTCTTCACCAAAGTTTGGCACAGAAGGCTGGGGTTCTCGTTGCATATCGTGGTAGCATAAGAAGAACGATATGAGACCAATCAGTGCCATTGCCAGTGAACTTTGGACTAAACTTGATGAAAAATACTTGATTTGGTGGATGGTAGCAGTGGCGGTGGCGGTGGCAGTGGGAGGGTGTGGCTGGGCTTCCGTGGGAGGAGGGAGAGGGTGTAAGGATGGCATGGGATGAGGGAGGAGATGGAAGAACAAGAATAAGAATTCTTGGGAAGAAGTTATTAAAAGAGTAATTGAGTGGTTGTTATGAGGGTATTTTGGGGTGGCGGCGGAGGCGAAGCGGCGGTTTCGAATGTAGGATTGGAGGATGGTGGTGAATGATGGGTTGTTTGGAGCATAGACTATGGTGGAGATTTGGTTTTGTGGGATTGAGTGGTTTGAGAGACATTGAACAAAAGTGTCAAGGTCTGAGGCTGCCATCGATAGAGGAAGTAGAAGAAACAAAAGAAGAAGAAGAAAAGGTGATGGTGAAGTTTCCTCCATTGCTTGCTTTTTTGTTTTGTTCTGGGTATGGGAAAGATTTGAGAGTACTATTGTTGTTATGTGCAAGAGTGGTGATTTAGAGCACTAAGTTTGTAACTCTAAAAACACCACTAATGAGGTGGCAATATAAAGAAAAAAAAAATAAAACAAAACAAAGGCCAAATTATCACATTAGTGGTGGGGTTCACATGATGCCACATTATTAGTGGTGCATTAGTGGTGCTAAATTAGTGGTATGAAACATTTTTCTTATGTGCAAACCATGTATATAAAGATTTTATGGTTTGGTGTGGGGTTTACTTTTCGAGTAATTATTCAATACTCTAGCAGTAATGATTTTATTTCATTAATAAATTGATATTTAACATTTTATCTTTTAAAAGTCTAATATAAAAGTGATGAGCTCTACCATTTAAATCATTTATGTTGTATTTCGTTAAAAAATTTAGGAAATGATTTGAAAGGAAAAATAAAAAAATAAGTGAAATATGAATAAAATATACTTATATTTTATCTAATTTTATACACAAATTTTTTTTTTCTTCTTAAATTTTTATCCAAATCTCTCAATCAAACGAAACGTTAAAATACCATTTAATATTTTAGGAGTATTGAATAATTTCCTTATGGTTATATTAAGAGTGGATGGTAATAGCATGGGTGAATGATGACACAATTATATTGAAATTTTCCTTGTGTTTTGGTTGGAATTTAAAACGTGTAGATTCAATTGTTTTCTATTTTTAAGTTTATAAAATAGGAAAATACACATAAAATCAGTATATATCTTAAAGCAGTATATATCTCCCACGAAAATGAGTATTTAATGCAGATTCTAAAATCAGTATATATCTTAATGTTTTCCTTTACGAAAATGATATACAAATTTAATTGGGTAAATTACACTTTGTCTCTCTAAAGTTTTTATCCATTCCTCACTTTGGCCTTTTAAGTTTGATTTTTTTTAATTTGACCCTTTATGTTTACAATCATTTCCACTTTGGTCCTTTATTTTTGCAATCCTTTCTACTTTGGCCTTTTAAGTTTGATTTTTATCACTTTGGCTCTTCGTGTTTGGAATCCTTCTCATTTTAACCATTCATGTTTGCAATCCTTACTCCTAGACTAACTTCAATCTAAAAAAATAACAGAATTTGTCACATCACTAACACATCAGGTCCATATGTGACGTAAAAAATTCACTAAAGATGCAAAACATAAAAAACAAAAAACAAAAAAAATTAGAATTTTTGTTAGTCTTTAGTAAACTTTTTTTCCAAATTTATTCATAAACACTATTACATTATAGATACATCTAGATTAGATGCAGTTGAAAAAATAAAAACAAATTTAATTAAAAAAAGAAAAAAGTTCACTAAAGACAAAAAAAACGATAGTAAAATTTTCATTTCAGAATTGAAAATACAGGTGTTTGAGTCGGTATATTTTTATTTTTTTGGTCTTTACTAAACTTTTTTCTTTTTTTAAGTTAAATTTGTTTTTATTTTTTTAGTTGCATCTAATCTAGATGCATCTATAATATAATAATGTTTATGAATAAATTTTTTTTTAAAAAAAAGTTCACTAAAGACTAAAAAAATTCCAATTTTTTTGTTTTCTATTTTTTATTTTTTGCATCTTTAGTGATTTTTTACATTGCACATGAAACTGACGTGTTAATGATGTGGGAGATTCTGTTAGCTTTTTTAATGGAAGTTAGTCTAGGAATAAAGTGGGGAGGATTGCAAATATAAAGGGCCAATGTTGGATGGATTGCAAATATGAAGGGTCAAAATGGAAAAAAATAAATTTAAATGGTCAAAGTGGAAAGGATTGCAAACATGAAGGACCAAAGTAAGACAAATTAAACTTAAAGGGCCAAAGTAGGAAATGGGTAAAACTTTAGGAGGGCAAAGTGTAATTTACCCAATTTAATTTGTAGACACATTTTTCAAATCTAGTGATGTGTCAATGAAATGATTAATTGATAATTAAAGAATAAATGAGAAAGAGAGAGTTGACTTAAACATTTTAATAGCGTCATATTATTGGGTATAATTTTTAATTTTGAATAATAATATCTTTTTCCCTATTTAGAATCATAAACTTTTCAAAAATTGAGTTGAAATCTTAAACTTAGGGAATTAAATTAATGTGCCATTGATTATTAAGATTTTCATTTATATATAACAATGATTTTCTAACTATTGTGGGGTAGTGATATGTTTGATGATATAAATATTTTTTGTAATATAATTACTCTTCTATGTATTTACAAAAAACGAAAAAAAAAATTAAATGGAAAATATTTTTTTTTTTTTTAAATTTAGTGTATGGAATTATGTTTTTCTACAATTATAAATATTTATTTGTCTAATACATTATTGAAAATGTCCTAAAATTTTAAGGGACAGTTTTAAATTTGGAATTAATGTGGCATTAATTATTAAATCTTTCATTTATAAATGTAGAGAATTAGAACTTTAGGAAGCAGTCAAAGGTGTATCTCTACGATCATTTAAGTTTTGGGGTGTTTTGGGAAGTTAGTAAAAAGCTGGCTTTTGGCTTTTTACTAAGTTTTTTGACTTTTTTTAAAGTGATTTGGGAAGTTGGTAAAAAGCTAGCTTTTTTGTTTTTTGATTTAATATTTTTTAAGAATGTCACATCACTCCAAAATAACCAAAATATCCTTACTTTTTGATTTTTGAATTAATTAATTAAAATATTTTAGAGGGTAATTTGGTAAATTTGGGTGTTGCTTTTTCAACTCTTCCCAAATGGTGGTTCAGCGTTTTCAACTCTTCCAGCGTTAATCAACATTGATCAAGAACGTTGCGTTTTCGGAAGGTTCCCAAAATGGCACTTTATATTCTCGTTCACGTACAACTTGCACCCTTGTGAAGACCTCTCAATTCTCACAACCGATGATGAGTGACGGCTGAGAGAGGAAAACAATTATTTGAATCGTTCATCTTTTAATATAAAATGTGAAGTGGATTTAAAATTAGAATATTATCATAAAAATTGTAATTATTAATTTTCACTTAACGTAATTTTTTTATTAAAAATATTTTACTTAACATATCTTAAAAGTGAATAATTCATATCATTGAGTTATGATCCAAAGTGAACCCTATTAACATATCTTAAAAGTCAATAATTCATATCATTGAGTTATGATCCAAAGTGAACCCTACTCGCCTCACAGAAGTGACAGCAGCCATCCTCCATCCCTAATGATAAAATAAAGTAAAGATGATAAAGTGAAGTAAAGATGAAAGGTTACAAAAATTATCAAAAGATTATAACAAGGAAAATCATAAAGTGATGTAAGGATGAAAGGTTGCACGAATTATTCAAAGATCATAATTATTAGCTAACGGTTGAACTAAAGATAATAGGTTACACGAATCACCGAGAGATTAGTTCAAATAAAGATAAAAGTTTAAGAGAATCACCAAGAGATTATAACAATAAATTAGGACAGTGTTTGTTTGGAAGGATTGGAGGGGAGGATTGGACTCCATGTCAAATCTACTATAGAGTCCATTGTTTAGTTAAGAATTTATCTGTCAAATTAAAAGTGTTGGACTATTGTGTTCTGGGGTGATGTGGGATAGAAATAATGGAATTGAAATACCATGAGATTAAATTATAAAATAACACATTTGCTCTCCAAGAATTTGATTTCGTATTTATTTAGTAAAATAAACTAAAATATAAAAATTTCAATTAAAAAACAAAATAATTTAATTTTTGTTGATGTTTATTTATTTAAATTTTTTAATAAATCTTTATAGATGTTTTATTTTAATTTTTTTAATATTTTATTTAATTGACATTTTATTTAATTTCATTAGATTTTTTTATTAACATAATTTTTTATTGATGTTTTATTTATTTAATTAAAAAATAAATTAAATAAATTTTTATTTAATCTAGCAAAAAAAATTAAAATATTAAAGATAGATTTAGTATTGTTATTATTTAGTAAACAATTGAAAAATGTAAAATAGTCTATTGGGTATTTATCATTCTTCATAATATTCCAATCAAACATTAGATTCAATAGGATAGTCCTTTTTAAATATCTAATCCCATGAGAAAACAAATATGAAATACATATCATTTTCAATCAGATAGTCCAGGAATTATATATCCCACGATTAATAATTCAATGGATTACAGTCTTCCTTTATTCAGTCCGTCCAAATAAATATGGCCTTGTAGTATTTGAATAATGAATTTAAGTAATAATTTAAAAAGGAAAAAAAAAATCATTTACTTGCCTAAATATGCAAAGGGGGACTTACTGTGGATCCTAATAGGTGGACTTATTGTCCAATAGATTCTATGAGAATTGATGACATTTTTCAAATGTGACTAATTGTTAATTTTTAGTGACAATTTAAAAATTTTCATAAAAAAATGTTACTAATTATAAATTTTAGTGACAGTTTAAAAAAATCGTCATAAAAAACGTTACTAATTTTTAACTTTCAGTTTCAGTGACAATTTGAAAAAAATTTCGCAAAAAAAATCACTAATTATAAATTTTAACGACAATTTATAAAAACCGTGACCAAAAAAAAAAAAATCAATAATTGTCAATTTTTAGCGATATATACAAAAAGTTGTCACAAAAAAATTATATTTAAAGACGATTTTACTATGACTTATTTTTAATAGGACTTGATGGGAATTAAATTCAACTATTAGGACCTATTGATAGTTTACCTTATAGGAATTATAGCTTTACTTATCTCTCTAAATACAAATCATATTTTTTTGCTTTAATATTTTGAGATAAACTCCCCTTCGTACCTCATCTCTTCATACTAATGATTCAAATCGTCTATCTCATAAGCTCCGCAATGAAGGTCATCCATGCAAAAAAATTAGTTTCATCAGACAACTAGAAACATAGGAACAAATCGTATTTTGTTTTATAAAATAGATAGTTTAAATTTAATTATATTTGCAGTTTATTTTATAAAACAAAATTGATTTATTTTGTATTTACAATTTTTTGATAAAATTAATTTTTTATATAGATAACTTTTATTGTGAAACCTACAAAACAGACAATTTAAATTATCGATGTGCCGTGTGCTACTTGAAATAGTCAATACTCTTTAGCCACTTGATGACGAATCCAGATCCTCGGCCGCCCTTCTCGGCGGCCGTTCCCAGCAGCCCCCCAAAACGACGTCGTTTTCGGTGTTTTTTCGGTTTTTTTTTTTTTTTTTTCCGCAGAACCAGAGGGGAGGGAAGGGGAAGAAGAGAGAGAGGAAGGGGAGGGGAGGGGGTCCGGATTTGCCGAAGACTCGCCGTCGCAGCTCGTCGAGCTCACCAGCCGTCCGATCATCGCCCGATCCAGCTCGTCGCAGCAGCTACACCGCCGTCGCCTCCACCTCCGGCCCGCCTCCGCCTCCTCCTCCTCCTCCTCCTCCTCCGGTGATTATGGCCCCCTCCAGTCCGGCCCACCGGCGGCTCCCTTTTCTTCTCCCTTTCTCTCTCTCTTCTTCCCCTCCCCTCCCCCTCTCTCTCTTCTTCCCCTCCCCTCCCCTCCCCTCTGGTTCTGTTTGAACGAGGAAGAAGAAAAGAAAAAAAAAACCAAAAAAACCCCCAAAACGACATCGTTTTGGGGGCTGCTGGAAACGGCCGCCGGGTAGAGCGGCCGAGGATCCGAACTCACTTGATGACAATATGTAAACTTTGTCTTGTGCTTAGTTTTGGCTCAGACTGAACAACTTGTCCTTTGCGACAATTATTAGATATTTGAAGTTTCATATAATATTGTCTGTATTATTTTTGATAAATAAGAAATCATAATATATATTTTTTCTCTTAACTATCTAACAAAGGTCACTTAACAAAGGTGACTTCGTATATCATATCCCTAAAATTTCTATCATTGATTTAAAGCACTACGTAAACATTGTCGCATGGCTACTAAGCAGAAAGAGTTTGTTGTGGAAGGACAAATGGCTTTGACCCTGTTTGGTGGAATTTTTTTAAGTAAAAGTTGATAATAAAAAAACAGAAGTTAAAAACACCCCTACCTCAGCTTTCAAATAATTAGTTTTTTTTTCTAACTTATTTAAGTTATTTCTACTTAATAAGCTATAAACAGAAACTGCATCAAGCAGTTTAATACAAACTCCCAAATTAAAATAAATTATAATCACTCCAAAATCTGTAGCAAACAGTCTCATTGTTTTGTTTATACTATGGGGTTCCAACTTCCAAGATGTGCATGACTTGGTCATAGTTCTAATTTTATACTAGTTTACGTTTGGACCTTAAAAGGCTGTTTGCTCCTATAATTTGTACCTTAAAAATTATTTTGAAAGTGAGTGTACTACGGCGTTGCGTTGTTTCAATGATTGCTTGTAAAACTAGTAAACCAACAGTTCCAATGCTATTCTCATTGCTCTTTTCAATCACCTATTCCAATAAAACCCTAGAGAAAGCAAAGCCACTGTTGGCTTTTTGGCTTTTCGAAGGATAGTTTTGTAAATGCGAGCGTGCCAGCAAGGATCAATCAGTCCTTACAGAAATTATAATTGCCAACCAATTTATCAGACGATTGTGTTTTTTAGTTCTTTCAGCCTCAATGAAGAGGACTTTTACTGGTGGCTTGACTTAGGAGAAATTAAAAAAGATAACAAGCAATATGAAGAACAATCGCAGTATTTCATTAAAAATGAACACTTACAATAGTCCAAACTCAGCCTCGAAGAGGTTTACAGCAACAGTCTACTTGAATCTACTTGAAACTACTCCTAGGAATCGAAGTGCAGTGCAGATATTTAAAGGACAAGTATTTAAAGTGCAGGTATTTAAAGTGCAGGAAATGTAAAACTGGGAAAGAAAATATAAAGTAAATGACTGGTTTGTATGATCTGAGTCTGGGGGCTTTTTCTGGGGACTTCCTTGCTATTTATACTTGCCAAGGATGACCTTCGAACTGCACTTCAAACCGTCGAACTGCTCCTCCATGATTGCTGATCATGCTGCCTTAGAAGTAGTTCCACTACGCCATCACTTGCAGTTAAACTTCCCTCTTATATTTGAATTTGAATATGAGTAACCGTTGAGGCCACGTCATCCTTCGTTTCTTTATTGATCTGGTGCTACTCGGATCACGTGAGAACCAATTGTCATCACCACGTGTACGATCAGGATTGAAGACATGAATCATCTTCCCATAATACCCTTATTCTGCCACGTGTCGAATTGTTACTGGCTTTTACAAAATATATAGCCAACATTACCCCCCGCACTAATATACCCAATACTTGGTGATATTAGTGGATTAAAAACTTTTCCCGCGTTTTTGGAATGTGCACGGAATCCACTTTCAGGAAACATAACCGTCACCCATTTGGTGATCATTAGCATTAACTCTCAAATTATTGAATACTTCAATATCTTTAGCATCCGAACGGATTATGGCTCAATCAACTTCTCACTCTACTGATCAAGCATACGAAGAGCCATTGAGTAATGCTGTTTCCCCTCGAAAGAATCTTCACGCATTCATTAGCCATCTTTATCCGCCCCTCCATATTCAGGTCGTGGAGGCTTTTGCAAATTATCAAGCTTTGGACTATGCGCACATTGCCATTAACCCTTCTATTCACAACTCCGTAAATACAAGAAGTTCTTCCTCTAGCATCCCTTTGTACTTTGAACAAACTACCCTCAAATC